>CAJUYG010001331.1:0-21153 GCA_910591675.1 Galerucella calmariensis
TTTCTTTTAGATGTAATGGTACTCCGACTCACAAACTTTCGATAGGGGAAACTATGTGACGGTGCTGGATGCTGCGCCGCTAACCCGCGCCAATAATAAAGGGGTCGTCTTGCAGAATGGTAGTGACAGGACGACTTGGTGCTTCCAGCTGCCACAGAACGGTAAGTGGAAAACAAGGTGAATTCAAGTATGTTGATAGCCAGTTGAATAGTAGGAAGGAAGGAGGTCTGAAAAGAGAATAAGATTTGGGACAGTTGATTGGAACAGTTTGAGGGGGCGAAAATACTAGATCAAAGACTTACCTCAGATGGTGGGTGACCTCATGTGGGGTGTGACAAATCAGTGATTACATCCATGAACCATCATGCACTCTAACACCAGATTATCACTGATTTGACAATTGGTTGCTCGAAGACCGCAGAGCCGTTAAACAACGATCGAATACCTTAGTATTACCATGAGGCTTTCGAGTTCATAACCAACAAAACCAAAAATGGAGGGATCTCCTACAAGCAATCTGTTCCAACCGGTTCTATCGTCAAGAAGAGGACTTTGACCATTTAGACAACTTAGGTCAAGGTCAGGAAAGTTGACTGGATGTTTCATGACCCTAAGGCACCTTTGATAAGGCGGAAAGAATGACAATACCAATGTAAACATAGCTAGACGATTTTAAAACAAAAATAGTTGTTGTATATAATTTAATCATCTTACCACTGTATATTTTCATAGTTTAAATATCAATTTGTAATGTTATTAAGGTAGTAAATAAATCTTTTATGTTTCCATGATGCGTCTATTTATATTTCTTTATTTTAGGTACAGCATCCAACTGAGTACCAGAATAATACATGCCCAATTAATATTAAATGACTGCAGATACTGAACGGATGAATAAGAAGCCAATAAGAAAAAGGTTGGAGGGTGTGAGTGGAAGGGAAATGGGAATGAACTGTAACAAAGTTCCAAGTGAAGCTCCGATTGAAGGTCTCAATAATGGCAATAAAAGTTTTCTCAGCATTTCTCAACCTGAGTGTCCTAAAAAACTTAATATGAGAGATTATTCTGACCGAATTGAGGAAGGCACTTTATCTGAAAAATCCTCGTTTATTAAAACGGATCTCACAGGTAAAACAGTAATAATAAGAGAGTCATTATTTTGTTGCCTTCTTGACGAATCAAATGGCAAAGTCACCACCGATGAGTTTGGCACATCTATCAATTTCTTGATTGCTTCCAACAAAAGTGTGAAAACTGGAACCCAAAGTGGTGTACAAAGTAAAACAAAGAAAAATCTGAAAGTTCCAGGAAAAACTTAGAAAACGAATGTAGAAACCAAAAAAAAGCTCCGGAAGAAGCGAAGGAGAACAACTAGTTTTAGCGATGACGAGGGGCCGGAAGACAGTGAAATATATATTCCACCGATACCGAGAACTCAGATGAAAAAGAAGTGAACGGGGATTCTTCGGACGATATCCTCGATGATAATCTGAGTAATGCAATTATGGCCAATGAAGAACCAATGGAGGACCAATTACGACCAATGGAGGACCAATTATGACCAATGGAGGACCAATTATGGCAAATGGAGAGCCAATAGAGACAAATTAGTGGACCAATGGGACAATTAAAGACCAATGTCCAGTGTAACTTTTTCCCGAAATTTATCTTATGGCTTCATTGGGAAATTGAGTTCTGCACAAAAATATGTCTTTGGTGGAAGACTGTAGAACCACTAGCTCCGAAATTAAAGCCCGTCAAACGGTAGCAGGTAGCATTTGAACATGATGAACTTTCACTGGTAATATTTTTATTAAGTAGTATTGGCTTCATTTTAATTAAGAATAATGGTAATGAATACCTCAAATTGTATCTTGCGATAATGGTAATGTCGTTTACATTTGTCAGTCAAAATATCAACAGTATCAATATCAATTAAAGCTAGTGGTTGTGCATAATGGGGTAAGAGATTTTTACGAATAATACGAATAATGGCACTTTCGCTTGGCTTATCATCAAGACGATTGAACAAACCACACATGGCGTTAATATATAGGGTAACTCCTTCATGTTGACTTTGCTTTCTAGCTTCGATTCCCTCAAGTAAATCATCTTGATAGCTATAAGGCAAGAAATCTGATTTCAATTTGGTCACTAATTGTTTCCAATTTTGAACTTTACTTCTGTAAATTAGATACCAATTGAAAGCTTGATCGCTAAACAAATCAGCAGAGCTAGAAAACAATTCAGCAACCGTGGTACCTCTCGGAATTTTAAGACAATTTACTCGTTCTAGAAAACCAAGTACTTATTCTTTAGAATCAATTCCTGAGAATCTTATTCCTCATTTGTGTACAGGTACAGGTTTAGAAAAAGAAAAACTTTGACTTGTATTTACTGGAGTGGATTGTCTATCGGGATCAATAACATTGAGTTTGCTATCTAATTCACCTTCTAAGCAGAATATTTCTGTTGTTAAATGTTTTTTCACTTGTTCTTGTTCGTCCTCCTCGCAAGTTAAACGAGAAGTACGTTGTGTGAGGTGAGTTAGACGACAAGTCAACCTTCTATACTCGACATCCGAAAGAGTTCCAACAAAATCTTGAACCTTCTTCTTCAAGACAACAAAAGAAATATTAATACCCGTGATTTCCGTAGAAAATGGAATTTAAACATATGAGATTGAGCTCCTCATAGATACTTCTTGTGTTAGAACACCGCGCAATAATTTCTTCTTCTCTGTAACCAGTGAAGGTATCTCTAAGCCACGATAAGAAAGTTCATAATCTAATTCATGCGATAAAAGATAATCAACATTTAGTTTGAACACTCGTGCCATTTTATTATTCGGTATCTGACGAAGTTGAAGTATAAGATAAAAGAAAAAATAGGGTACTGTTGATATTGACGTTTAAGAAGATATTTATATATACATAGGTACGATACGTGAAGATACATGAAGATATAAGATAAGAAAAATATATAGATATAAGATATTGTTAAAATGATAATAAAATAAAATATTGAAAACTCAACTGTGAACGATATGATACGATGAGTGAACGATTTAGAGATAGATAATACGATAAGTGAAACTACTGTCCAAACTTCCAAGTTTCAAGATTTATTGATGAGAGAGACGATGTGTGAAACAGCCACACACGTTCGGGTGCCAATTTTGTTACCTAATATTTATTTAAAATAATAAGGCCAGATAAATTGCAACGGCGACTCAATGTGGAAAGCACCTCTGGTGTTAATTCGGAGACCAAACTAATATCAGTTCAGGGAGTAGTCTTAACGGTTCGCGGGTAATCCTACTTTATTCAAGTTATTGAAGTAAATGAGATAATAAATTAAGTTGAGAAACCAAATGAATTTAATAAGTTAATAAATCAAGTTGAGAAATGTAATTAAAGTTAATCAAGAAAGGTAAGTGGACGCCACCCTGAATAATATTAGTCGACTTGTTTTTCACCTCACAACTCTTTATCAACAAACCTGGAAATGTTGGAAGGGAAGGAATATGAACAACGTTGTTGAATTTACAAGTTGTATAATGACTTTAAAACTAATATCACAGTGAAATAAAAAAAAATTGTTGTTGTTTGTTGAAGCACGTTGTTTTACTTTGTTTCACTTCCCTTAATTTCTTCGGACAGGTCCTAGGTGTCTGAGATGTTTCTACCTCATAGAAACTACTTCGTCCGGAAAATTGGCAGGTACTAAGTGGCAGGTACGAAGTCGCAGTTACAAAGTCGCAGGTATAAAGTCTCAGGTACTGAGTGCTAAGAAAGATACATTGTATCAGCAATAGTTACATTTTTTTTATGTAAAATTCAGGATATCTACAGTTATTTGGTTTACAATTACTTAAGAAGTTCATTTAGGAACTTGGTTCATGAAAAAAGATATCCTCTTTTTCACTATTAAAAAAAACAAAAGAAGCATTAAAGAAATGTGATATGATATTATTAAGGAAATCTTATTTATTTCCATTCATCAAAGAAACAACATCTAAATAATATGAAAACTCAATTCTATTTTACCACTTATTTCAATCACAGAAGGCAATGAAAAAATGTAATCCGGAAATATAATATTCTAGGTTGGTAATTAGATTGAATTAATTAATTAACTGAATATACCTATTTTGAAGACTTTAACTATATACATGTGAACCTTTGATCAACTGTATAAGAAAAACTAGAAAAAGAAAAAGAACAAGATAAAAATAATATCGCTGTATGTGTGTATCTGGCGCTTATCACTAGGAGGAAAAAATATAAAATCAAGAATCAGAAATGAAAAGCATAAACGTAAATGCAACTTACCATTCACATTGAATGCACTTTAGAAAAAAAAGAGTTTGAGGTAAACCTCTCACAATAAATTAAAAATTAACCTTATTGATTTATGGTTCACAGGAGAAAGAAAGCTTATTCTTACTACTCCCTATTAAATTGAACTATGCGATGAGCAATCGACATACGTTGTATATTCCTTTCCTATCCACATGCTCCGCTTCAAGAGATAATTTACAATATCAGTGTATACTGATCCTCACCAACGGAGATTATCCTTCGCACGTTAAATGTAAAAATCTGCCTTTCAGCGGTGATCGGTGCTACAGGTTCTCGACGAGAATCACATGTTGGTAAGGAAAAAGGACTGGCTACTTGCCGTCCGGTAGATATTCAAATATTTCAATGTTAGTGGCCAAATATAACGTTACATTGGCTCTCCGTCGGGAGAACGTTTAACATATCTAAAACTTAAACTAAAACGTTATACCAATTGCTGAAATATTTACTATTAGTAGTCGGTTGGTAAAGATTGTAACAACGTCGTGTTTCAACTTTAGACATTCTTAACATTAAGATAACGTAGTCTGATGGTTTAGAGAGCGACGTTGCTTAAGTGATTAACTTCGACACGAAGTAGAACGTTAAGTTTGGTGTATTATGTGGTTGACGTTGTCAAAATCCTGCTTGGATAGCCTATCAAGTTTTATTATCATTTGGGAAGTTATGGGTTGGTATTGAGTAGAATTGTAATAACTTTCCCTATCAACTTCATTTCAATTGATAGGGTTGCATGGGTAGTATTGAATAGACAATGTACCATCTCTAAGTATATTGTGGTTTACTTGTACATTAGTGCATATAATACGTAATGTGTCGGAGCCTGCCCACTGAATAACACTATAATTATATCTATTTATAACTCTTACTCACGTATAAATATTGAAGACATTATATTAAGCTACCGTATTGGAACCCTTCGTGATCGTCCATCTCTATATCATTTATTCACATTCGACGTCATCACATTTAATCACATTAAATTTTTTTGGGTAATGGAAGAGGAAAATGTATTTCTGAAAGAGCGGGCATACTTACTATTGGATTGGTGGGCACCAAAATAATCATTTATGTACCAAGGGCATAAATAGATGTTTATGCCCTGATGGCGACGTCTTACGAAACCGAGTGCCTTTGGCCCGAGGCATTGCAAGTCGTAATAACATTGTAATAACATTGCCATCTTATCATAGTAGACACTATCGTTGCTAGGTGAAATTTGACAAACGTAAATGTCTTGAAATCACAATAATTTTTATATGTGTCAAAGTTAGAAGTCAAAATGAACGAAGATTTTGGAATTCCTGGCAAAATTATTGAGAAAGCAAAGAAAGCAACTGGAAATCTGTTGCCAAAAAAGTCTAAAGAAGCTTAAAACATGGAATACGAAAAATTATTGAATTGGATGCAAGAAAACTGAGTACGTGAAAGATGTTGATGAAACTGTGTTGCTTGGATATTTGGCGATCTCTTTATGCCCGCACGGGTATAAAGTACGACATTAGATAGTTGGTAACTAAGCAATAAAAACACAATAATCAACTAGTATGACATAAAAAATAATATGAAGAATGAAAAAAAAATATCCAATATAGCATGCAAGCATTTGCAGTTCAAATTAGGAACGGGAATTATCCTCTTACATCAATTCAAGTTTACTGTCCACCAAACGCAAAAATACGTATACAAGACTTGTTGGTCTTTTTAAAAATCTGGATGATACCGCAATAATCGGGTGTGATATTAACGTAAGCCATGCCTTATGGGGCTTTTACAAAACTAATTTATCTGGAACAAATATTGTCAATAATTTGAGCCAATCCAATAATATGATACTGTTAAAAGATAGATCTCCTACTTGAATATCAAGAGCAATTGATGAATCGGCGATTGACCTAACGGTCACTACTCCAGACATCGCAAACGGAGTCACCTCAGGCTCAGACCATTTTGTAGTTTCAATCCGATTGAATTGTTCACAAACAGATAAGTTGATATATCTCAGCATAAAATGAAGTACTGGGAAGGCTAACTGGAAAAATATAGTCCAGTGTCTGAAAATTGCTATTCCAGATACTTTGAATGACATAAGTGGAAAATATGATCCCATATATCTAGTTTATTTCGCCTTTTTTTGTTCTTTATCCAGGTTTCACGAGCGAAAAGTAACTGGCGGTTTTATTATTGTTTGGTTCATTCTTATTTAAGCTGTTCTTGATATGTCTTTTAAGTTCAACATCTTCGATACCTTTCCTGCTGCTTCACTTTCTTTTGTTCACCTTCTTTTTGTTCCCCTTCCTTCGTCTCCTTTATTTGTGATAGTGACTCCCAAAAATTTGATTTGATCCACCTTTCCTATTATGTAGCTATTTTTTCCATTACAATTTATAATAATGTCGGTCGCTTTATTGTCCTTCATTACCATGTACTTTTTTTCTTGTTGATCACTAGACCATGTTCTCTTGCCTTCTCTTCCAGTAGATTGAATACGCTTAGAAATTATTTCTTGGATATTCCAATAAGTACTATGTCTTCCACATATGCTAGACATTGATGTTTATTCCCATAAATTCAGCCTCGGGTTTTTATACCACTTTCTCTTGGTATAATTTCTTGAACTATGTTGAAGAAGGTTGTGGATAATGGGTCTTCTTGTCTGAAACCATTTAGATTGACTGCATGGTTTTTGGGAAACTTCTCCATTATCAAAATTTTTGAATGAATATTTAGAATCTAAATTCCAGTGGAGTAAGAAAACAGACTAGCAATAAATTTTTCAATACTCAATTTCTCGAAGCATAAAATTATCTCCGAACAATCCAATTCAAATGGATTGTAAATATAAAGTTTTTACTGACATCACTAGATAGTTTATAGCCAATTACAAGAAACGGGTATATCCGTTCTAAAGGTTCAAGGATAATTTCATCTTCTCAAAGACAGATACTAGAGACAGAAGTTCCTTGAGTCGCATCTAAACTAATTGTGTAAAGTAAACTCTCAACACTGAACAATAATTATTGGGATTCTCCTAAAATATTTTATTAGAGTTTGCGTATATAATTTGAAACTTCATTAAGGCTACTACTACAAGGAAAACCTACTCACAGAAAGTTTAAATGGTTTTTTGTTGCCTCATAATATAATTGCATGGACCTGAAGTATTTAGAGTTATGTTGAAAATTTTATTATCAACTTAGTGTTAGTTAGTGTTAGTTATGCGTTCACCTATAATGAATGAAATGAACAAAAATAGTACTTTGTCATGATAATTGGTGATACCTATGCGTATGTCAGACAATCCAAATGGAGCATAATATAATATACTATTTTCTTTTCAAAGGTGCATGAAGTCGTGATAAAACAATAAAAGGAAGCGAATTTATAAATGAAAATAGCAAGATTGGAATTACTATTCTTTCTCTCCAACCACTTTTTCATTGTCGTCAAGTGGAGTGTATGAAACAAGATGATTCGCTGTCTTTGAACTTGGTAGCTTCGAAATAGCTTTTGTAGATGGTAGGAATAATTTGCTTACAAAGCGAATAAAGCAAATATGTTTTTGCTTTCGACAGGGGTAATCTTTTGCCACATATTTTTGACAGGGTTTCCAATACTGGAGTTTCCATATTTTTCTCCGTTCGTGATACATTGAACTCTGAGAATTTCATTTTGTGAGTGAGTGAGTGAGTGAGTGATTTTTGATATTATATAATAAGTAGAACAACTCAAAAGTTATATTTATTATTTTATACATGTCAGCAAATCGATTATCATTATTTGATATTCATTTGATAAGACTAAGACCAGGGTCATGAGGAAATTATTGGAAAAAACGTTTTTTTTTTAATTGAAAATTATAGCAAAATTCTAATAAATGTCTTAATTTTTCAGTCATACAATCATACGAATATATTTAAAATATTCAAATGTCAGTATAATCCCCAAAAACTTACGTTCTGCACTAGTGCGGAGAAGTGACTCTTTCCACACTAAAAAAAGGGCGAAAAAGTAAACTTTCCCGCATGCTGGTAGGTAGATTTATTATACAAAAAATATTCATGCAATTCTGTATTATTGTAGGATCAAAGATGGAGGTACCTTGTGTGCTAATATTGATGCCGTTTACCATTCATCACAAGAACGTGACATAAATTAAAAGTCATTAAGGGATAATTGTTAATTCAGATAATTTTATACAGAAGATGAAGCTGTGGACTTGAATCCAATTTAATCCTATCACTATTTGAAGTTAATAAAATACAAAATTGCGCAGAGCGAAGATGGAAAACATGTGAAGAGGAATGGAGCAGAGTGTGAAGTGTATCGGGAATAAAGACAAGTTACTTTGCTGAAAATTATAGATAGCAAGCTACCCGTAGGTATTGGGATAACAGGTGTGAAATAATATCGAGGCGTTGGAAATGTGATGCGAAATATATATATAATCTTCCTCCAATCAATTTGTGAATAGTTTCTCGCTGTAAAATGTGTATAATATTCCATTTGCATGTTCACTATTCCTGGCAGTCACTGATACCCTTAATCTTTACATCAAATTATCCCTTTTTCAGCTCTATTTCATGCTATGTTTAACTTCCATGGCCAACTTCTTATTATAAAAGTACCTCTGTTGAGTGGAAAAAATATTGTCCTTTGTTCCACCGAAATATAAAATCTACCCAGAATATTCTCTCATTTGAATTCAAGTATCATTTGACATATTACACAGTATGACTTTTTAATAGGTACCTTTTTGTATAACCCTCATGCGGTTACTGTTAATTCATCTTCTTTTAGCACACAATGCAAATTTACCTCTTTTTATCTCCACGCAGGACCCTTAGGAATTAGTAATAGGCGGCTGTTATTGATAACGGCAATTACGACGAGTCAGAACTGGTTTATTTCGGGGAAATTAAGTTTCATACATTTATAACCGTTACTTTAATTTCCATTCTTGAGATATACCTTTGTGTAGGAGATTCGAGAATACGTTATATTTTTTGTAGATTTTTAATTGAATTTGATGAAATCTTTTTACTTGGTCTATGCACTATTATACCAGTTCAATTTTAAATTGTAGCGGTACATTAAAAAATTGTATCTATCTATAGGAATGATACTTCAAATGCCCTTTGATACAACTGATTAAATCACTTGAACATTATAAAAGCCTTCGCCCACAACCCCTTATACCGTCCCTGACTGTAGCCGAAGCCACGTTCTGCGCCCGTCCATCTCGAAAGCTTTTCGCGACTTGTTGACTTCGACCTGCTTCGACTTTTGTTCCACTACCTCTTCAATTCGAACTTTCGAAAGACACGCATGTCTTGCTATGGAACTCACTAAGGTTCCTTGTTCCCTATATAAAATGTAAAATGTTACTAATACCGAGTATTTTAATTAATTTTTTATAGTGTTATATGTTTGTGTGTAAAATCAGTGATAATTATGGTCAGGTAAATAAAAATAAACCTCGACACTATTACTTATATAATTAACGATTATCAAGAATTGTTTTCTGGCATCTTATGATCTTCCCCACAAGGTTGCCACATACTATAGAAATTCTCTACTTCTACTATATTTTATGTCTACATCTATGTAACTTTATCTTTATATTTTAAGTAAATCATATAAATAAAGATGTGTTTAATTTTCCTTATGGCTGATCCTTCGATTTCATTTGTATTATCCACAATTAATCTATTGGAAGGGTTCTGCTACTTGTCGAAAGTACATTTAGATTTGCCGATCATACACAGCCCATTCTACCACCACATTCTAGAGCTATCGAAAATATTGTTCACCTCCAATTTAAAGCATAATGGAATAAAGGTTCGCATTATACAGGAAATTCAAAAGAAGCCAGTGTTATATTATGATCCAGTTTTCGAATGCTTTTCTTTCACGTTTAACAAATACCGAACCGCAAACCCATTATCAAAAACACAATAACTATTTCGCTGGGAAAGGGAAAGTCATTTTAAAATAGGACTTTCTCAAAACCCCAGCAAAATGGAGTAGGTTTATGATGAAAATGTATGACCAAAGTGTTGAAAATGGTGTTGGAATAAATAAAAGCAGTTTTCCTATCTCGCTAAGTCGTAAATGCTTCACTTCCAGAACTTTTGGGTGAAAATTTTATAGGTGTGAAGAATTCTGAATTGCTTGACATTTGTAAGATAACATTCACAAAATCACACAAAATAACGTTGAGGATATAATGAAATTTAAATTTTCTTAACATAATAGAGAATGTCAACTATTACATATCATGTAGTATATAGTTATTCTTCATTCACCTCATGATCTACCACGCCATTATAATCGAGGAAAAAGTGAACAAAACATTAACATTCGACTTTGCGTGCTTGTCAGTCCATTGCGATTATTGGGATTAGGTTCAACTAACCATGTGCACATGTTCCATCAACAGTTATAATCTATTGAAGTTAATATCAATGATTTTTGTCGTAGGTCAACAGGTTCTGAGCAATGCTAGTGCTACGGCTTTTTGGTTCCGGAACACACTTAGCTGACAAATTATTCATGCTCATGACATCATATTGAATCGAAATTCATAATCTAACCGATATTCCACTTAATACTCATTGTAAAATTTTCCATATCAATTATTTTCTCCACTGTTTCAACGTTTTCATCGGTTTTTGACGTGCTAGACCTTCTGTGAAAAGCAACTGACACATACCATTGGATACAGATAACAAATCAATTTTTTTCAATATCAGCAAATCCTTTACATCTGTCCAAAACAAACTGGAAATGACTTATGATGTCAACATATTTAAAGACATGTGTGTTCTGTCATGACAAGATGCAGAACACATATTGTATCAGCTTGAAAATGGTTTCGAATTTCCAATGCAAACGTGACGAACCACAAAATTTAGCTTGCTGTGCTTACCAGGTGATGTTGGTGAATTATGATACGGAATAGCCTATGTGCTGGGAAGAAAAGCAGAGTCCACTTCTTTGTAGGACCGGAACCGTTTCATGTTATTGGCCCTAATGCCTCCAGAGAAGTACCTGAAAGGAACGAAGAAGAGGAAAGTCAGATCATAACTCTGGAAAAGTCTCAAAGGATTCAACCGGTCGAGAATTTCATCCTCAAAGGAGTCAACAACACTGATGAGCCTAGATCAAACCAACTAAGAATCTTCAGTGGTCCCCTCAAAGGGAAATGTCACTCAACTGATACCTGTGCTCAAGGCATCGACCGAATTATGGTTCTGTCAGAAAATGGGAAGAACATCTGAATCGAGTCAAATACAATACCGTGCTGTGTGAGGAAGAGACTCGATTGAAGAATAGTCACATCACAATTTTCGAGAAACGAAGTAGGTAACAACCCATCAATGAAAATACTTATCTGAGATTTCCCAATGAATAAATTCCAGTTGTCATCGATCATATTTGATACAGGCTCTGCTACTGCTTTAAGACATTACTCTGAAGTATTTCAACAACAAAAATAAACATTGATATTATTCATGTTGGAATCAAATAAAACGTCCATTCACTCTTCTAGTATGTTCATTGTTTGAAGGGAAACATGCTTGCAGTTATTGACAGAATGTCACTTACTTTCCCACTATCTCTGACTACCCCTCTCCCACTCTCACTCCCACTCCAATTTTGTCTATCTTGCTGAAGAGATTTCTACACTTGGGCAGCCCCTAGCACCCCACATACGGTGCACTTCACCTGAGTAAAGGAGGGTATGCAATAAATCCACTCATTTCATCTTAATGCCTTTTTTAAACATATCAATAATCCATTCATTCATTCGTTTGGGTTGTGCTCAATAGCCCAGACACTTGAACTGAATATTTGTACTGTTTCCCAGATTATCTACTTCGATTCCACAAGCGTCTTGTCTTTTTTGAACAGAATAATATATTGCACTATCATATGGAAAATTCACGTGCAAATTATACTTGTTTACATTAATAGTTCACCAGCTTATTAAAAAGTTGGGCTGCTCCGTTAAAAGCAACTGAGGACTCGCGTTTCAATGTATTTGAAAGTTAAATGGAATTCTTCAGCATGCTGTTTTCAATCAAGCAGGAGCTTCGATTCAAAAATCCAATGCCTTGGAGTGAGCTGTTTCTCCGAAATGTTATTACATGATTATACAAAATGGAGTTCCGATGTTCCAATGTCACATGTGGCATTTAAGTGTCTACCGTTTGCATATTTTGCGAATGAAACTTCAGTTATTACTCGTTTCAAATAACAAAGGGGGAATTTTGTTCGGATGGGAACACGCTGGCTTCGATATTTTGGGGAAGGTAAGCGCGTATACTTATATTATTATAACGAATAAAAACAGACGGAAATGATGGTATTGATATAATATTTCCAGAGAAATGACACACTTATAAAAATCCGGACATTGCGTGGCCAATAAAAATGTTTTTTCCATTGCACTTTGTGGAATAATAAATTTGCTGTGTTTCTTTTACATTTCAACATCAAATTTTAATGTCTTTACAGAACTTCAATAAGATACTCCCTTTAATGATTGTAAAGCCCGTTTGTAATATTTATAACTGAGATAAACAATGTTGTTGGCTAGCCGTCAACCAACCATGACAGCTTGAGAAAAACAAACAATATTGTGTATTCGAAGCGGCAATTCGATAATCGAAGCGATCAAAGTTGAGAGTGATACTCTTAGAGGCTTTAATTTTAACAAAAAAAAAATGACATCAAGTTGGATTGGAAATAGTAGTTTGTACAACTAGTAGGCGAAGCGTTACTTTTCTCACAAGCGCAGAAGTTTGCAAATCTAGCGAGTAGGAAAAGTGATTTGCGTACAAGTTGTACACAATATTTTTTCTACCTTCACATTTATTAATGAAAGAAATACAGTAATTTTTATAGTTATTTTATTTGAACTTTGAACAGAAAGAACTCACAATATGAAAATGATGATGAATGATGAATCAGTTGAATGTATTTATAATTAAATATGAAATATGAACAATTTTTTATTGAAACCTCAGGTAACCGATTTCTGGTTGCAGTTCAAGCCTTTCGATCATATTTGGAGTAGTGTTTTCAATGTTCGAATTGGACAACTCAAAAGATAAATTATTTTGATCTTGGTTCATAATTTCTGAAATAGTGCTCAATAGGTTAATGTTTTTATAATTTATAAATAAATATAAATGATGAAATGAATAGTTTACTCACTTTTGGTTTGAATTTGAAATTGTACGATTCACAATTAGGTTTAGTTGTCAAAAAAAAATTGACAGATCATAGGAAGCTTTGTTTGACATCTCGGTGCGTGTACTGTTCACTCACTGTATGCTGAAACTGTTTACCGATTCACTGTATACTGAACCACTCTCCGACTCACTCAAAAACCCGCGTATATATGTATAATACTTCGCAGCCTTCTTGAATATACCACCTCTGCGTATACTTTATAATTCGAGAACATTCGTGAATTAACCATTGTATTGCCTTGTACGCTTCGAGAACAGTCTGATTGTCCAAATTCCTTTTGAAAGACGAATGCCAAACCTCGTGCATTTTTGGTATTGGCTGGGATGTTGTGTGCCAGTAAATAGTCTTCCGGGAGCGTGAACAAATCTTGTCGTTGATCTGTAGTAACACCAAATCTAGCTTTACCGGTACCTCCATATGCGCCCATGAATTCTTCGAAGGCAGGGTCAGGATCTTCCCGGATATGGTTCACTCCTTATTCTTTGTCATGGTCTCCTTCGAATGGCGCTAGTCAATTTTGGTGTACTACTTTCGGTTTTCCATTGGGGATCTTACTTATGCGATAGATGACGTCGTTGATCTTCTTCTTGGATAAGTATGGACCCTCCCATGATTTTTGTAGTTTTGGAGGAAAGCCTTTTTTCCTCGTTGGGTTGTGTAACTATACTCTGTCTCCTTCATTGAAAATGCCTTCTGTAGCCTGCGTGTCGTACCGTTTTTCCATTCTGTCGCTGGCAACTTGGAGATTCGTTCGTACCAATTCGTGTACATCGTCCATACTTTTTCTGAACTGGATCACGTAGTCTTCTCCCGCTAGATCTTCTCCAGGACGATAACCAAATTCCAGGTCACAAGAAAGCCTCATTTCACTTTCAAATAGGATTTTCGCAGGTGTTTCACCTGTGGACTCATTGATGGCAGTTCGGTAAGCCAATGCAAATAGGGAAAGGTACTGGTCCCATTCTCTCTGGTGGCTGGAAACTACTTTGAACAGTTATTTTCCTATGGTCCTGTTCATTCTTTCGACCATTCCGTCTGACTGTGAATGCAATGCCGTTGTCCTGGTCTTCTTCATTCCCAGCTTCCTACAAATTTCTTGGAATACATGGCTTTCGAAAACCCTTCCCTGGTCGCTGGGCACTCCATATCGGCTAATGAATTTTTTTACCAATGCATTCGCGACAGTTGTTGCCTCTTGATTCGGAATCGCGTAAACTTCTACCCATTTGGTGAAATAATCCATCACAACCAGAATGTATTTACCACCATTTTTTATCGTCGGAAATGGTCCAGCGGTATCTAATGCGATCCTTTCGAATGGGCTTCCAACATTATATTGTTTCCTGGGAGCCTTTCTCTTGCGATGTGGTCCATTACTCGTAGCACAATTCGTACACTTCTTACACCAGTCCTCCATATCGTCGGGGCTGTTTATCTAATGAAACCTTTCATGGACTCGTTAAAGGGTTTTCTTTACTCCCAGATGACCTCCTGATGGACTATCGTGTAACTTCCTCAGTACCTCAGCTACTCTCGATCTCGGGATAACTATTTGTCGTTTATTTTCGGAACCATCATCGTTTTCAAGTATTCGTTTCAACAGGCCTTCTCTCAGGACAAGGAAGTCCCACTGAGCCCAATATGCTTTCAGTGTTTGTGAAAATCTTGTCACTTCTTGCCAGATAGGTCGCCGATTCTCTTGCTTCTATTGCCGGATCATCTTTAGGTGTGGATCATTATCTTGATCTTCTCTAATCCTGGTGGGTGACCATCCTCCATTTCTTACTGTAGTTCTTAAAACTGCAGCTTCCTCAGATTCCACCGTGTTGCAGTGGAAACATTCTGGTTGGCACGGTCGTCTAGACAGGGAGTCGACATTTCGGTTACTCACACAAGCCCGATGATGGATGTTGAAATCGTATTCTTGGAGTCGTTCAATCCATCTAGCGATCTGGCCCTCGTGGTTTTTGAACTGCATCAACAACTTGAGTGCTACATGTTCAGTCCGAATCAAAAACTTCTTTCCATAGAGATACTGATAGGAGTGTCATTAGAATTGTGGGTTGTCGTTGTTTGACGAACTATAGACGTCATCGGTATGCAAGATCCAATTCTGGTTTCCTTCTTGAGAGTAATCGTTCACGTTTATAGCACGTACTGGGATCTCCTCCGCTGATGTAACCAGTCCTTCTCCAATTAGCACTCCTCTACCAACATATTCGTCGTGGTTCCAAGGTTCAATCATAACCGGTGTACCTTCTTCCATGATTCCCTGTAGCCGCGCTACTATCATGGTCTCGCTTCGTGTAGGAATAACAGTTTCTTCCTGTACAGCTTCCAACACCGCTCTGCTTTCATGCGGATGAAGGAATACTCCTTCGGAACCCACCTCGATGGTTCTGTTTCCAAAGTCTAACTGGAAACCATGTAAATTAATTACGTCCATTCCCAGAATCACGTCTTCTTCGATGTCAGCTACGATTACCGTATGCGTAAATTTTTCTTCACCAATTCCCAATTGGATTTGCTTCTCTCCATGAACATTGGCATTCTCCACTGTTGCGGTCCGGAGTCGCAGTCTCGTTGGCAGAAGCTTCTTAGATTTCATTATCTCTGGCCGTATAATGGTTCTAGCTGCTCCGGTATCCACCAGCAGAGTATATTTCCTGTCATTAACCTCACCATCCACATATACACTGTCATTACGGCATCTGAGAGAAGCTATCAGTATGAGAGGGTCTTTGGAAGGATCCTGGGTAGGTGCTGCCCCCTCGTGGCCGACCCATTCTAGTTTTCCTGGGACTGAGGCTCCTGGTTTGCTGGAGTTCTAGATCGCTTACACGAGCTGCGTACATGTCCCAGCTCGCCACAATTCCAGCATATAATCTTCCTCGGCTTTCGCTTTACCATGCTTTTCATCAAGTTGACTAACTGGTCAAATTTATCTTCGTCACCCTCTTCTTGAACGGTCCTAACTTAGTTATATCCTGACGCCTTCGTGGCTGCTTCATATTCAAGAGCAGCAGTCAATGCATCGACCAGTGTTTTGGGATGGGCTGAACGAAGCCTCCTCTGCATATCAGGGTCACGTGAGCCATCAATAAAGGCCTGGATGCCTAGACATTCCATCATGTTTTCTGGTGCTGATGGATAAGCAAATCGGACTAGTCGGGCAATACCCACTTCATACTCTTGAAGGGCTCCATCACGTCTCTGCCTCCGATTCTTCATCTGAGATTGGTACAAGTGTTCTAGATGTTCGTGACCATATCGCATGTCCAACCTCTTCTTCAGCTGCTCGAAGTCATCTGTTTTTTCAAGAGGTATCGTCTGAAGCACATCCAAGGCCTCTTCCCAAAGCGCGATGGTCAAGTTCACTGCCCTCTCCCTGTCTGAACAATTATTCGCCCTAGCGGCTGCTCCAAATTGTTTTACATAACTGGTCCACGACATCTTTCCGTCGAACGTTGGTGCCTTGACTCGAGCAAAACTGCCAATATCTTCTATCTTGTGGATTGTTTCTGGCTTGCAGGGTTTTATTTGCTCGATCCTTTTTTCTTTTGTTGGCATGTCTTGTGTTCTTGGGTCTGCCATCTTTCTCTCCATTTCCTGGATTTTTTCATTAATTTTTGTTATCTCACTGTCCATTTTCTCGATATTTGATTTTAGAGGGGAAATTTTATTTTCGACTTCAGCGGCAATGTCCTTTTCCATTGACAAAATATCGGCCGACATATCGTTCTTCATATCAGAAATATCATTCTCCATGGTAGAAATCTTCGTCCATATAGGAAATGTTAGCTGAAATTGACGAGATTAGGGTGGAGGACTCGTCATTGAATAAGAATGTTTCTGGATCCAAGTCTTCACTTTTCAGTGCTATTTCCAGTCTTTCGACTAATTCACTCTTTTTCCCGGACGTTTCCAACTCGCGATTTTCTAATTCTGCTTTTAGTTCCGTCACTTCCAGGTCACATAGTCTCTTAGTCATTTTTAAGTAATTATTCATTTATATTACCCCACACCTGACACCAATGTGATGTTTCTCTTATTTATTTGAATTGTTTCTCACAAAAAGTAATACGAATAGCTATTGTTTAAATGGAAGTTATTTATAAAAGCATTTCTAGTGTTTCTCCATCAAAGCGAATTATATTTCCGAATGTTCAATATGTGTAGCGGGCAACAATTCAAAAAACATCATCAGCAGTTACAGAATTCTCATGTCCGAATGTGAATTATAGCTTTGCGGGAAGCAATTTATCAAAATTTTCCCTGTGGTTATTTGAGCATTCCACCAGCAGTTCGATTTTTAGGAAACAATTTCAAAGAAATGATGGGTATATACTCCATTTTTTTCGTTATATCCGTTGGTTTTGATCAATTTCAACATCCAGTTTTTTAAAATAATTTATTCTTATTTTGTGAATTATGGTAGTTTTGCAGAGAACTATACAGAAAACTATACAGAGCATTTCAATGAGAACTATCCAATCCATATAAAGAAGGGGGACGTCTTTTCACTCTTATATGTAGACGTTCTAACATCAACCTCCTCTCCCAAATGATTATCCCTCTCAATTTCTCAACAGGAACAGAAACACCCTATACAATATTGCATTGTTAGATTATCCTCTAAGTGAGGATTACAAAAATGTATAATACATAAGTGAAAAGTCAAACAGCTGAAAGTTACGGATGATTCCAATTTACTAATAATAATATTTGTCCACGACCACCTAATAATAAGTCAATATTTTACCTCCTAACTAAAGGTATATGGTACCCATATATCAACTGTCGTGAATTATGGTTCATAATTCACGACTAGAGATGGGGGTACAATATGAAATAAACTATTAAATCTGTGTATTTTGTTCAGGAAATTTGTTTCTGACATATATCGTATCTATAAAATATTGTAATTTTTAGCATTGATACTTTTCATAACGATATTTTCTAATATTAAGTATTTTAAAACAATATATTTATAACGGTACGTTGTATTGATACTTTCTACAGTTTCGCCCATCTCTATATATGTCAAATTGTTTGAACTAGCTGCCTCAACATTTTGAGGTTAGTAATATGCCAAATCGCTACTGACTTTTATTTATTAATAAATAAATTAAGTGTCGTGGACAAAGTATAGTATTCTACTCGCAATTTATGGCCATAATTCACTTGGTCGCCTGCGGCTCGTGACGCAAACGTCACCCATCGTGAATTATGGCTATCATAAATTGCTCGTTTACTAATATACTATTAAACTCATAACATATTAGCGAAACAATAATATATAAAATTATATTAAGCTACTAAAATCAAGTTCCATTGGTTTCCATACAATACAATCGAGCCATAAATGAGATACGAACATCACGTAATATTTCTTGGGTTATTTGTCGACATTATCAATAATTCGCTGACGTGAATGATCCATAGTTTGAATTCCGAATATCCCCCTAAAAAGACGAGTGGGTTCAAATCGGGTGACCTGGGTGGCCATTCCAACATTGGACCTCGTCTACTTATCCACCGAGCAGGAAATGATTCGTTTGAAAACTATCTTACATCAATAGGGTAATGTGGAAGTGTCTCATCCTCTTGAAACGCTAGCAAAGCTTCCGACATGGTATCATCATTTTATAGTATTCGCGTTATTTCAGGATCAGGAGATGTTTATAATAAAACGTAAAAACAGTTATCACGTGCCTTATTATTTTGTAATTTTACAATAATAAACTTTATAATACACTGTAGCCTAACCTTTTATCGGTTGTATTCCCCGCGTTGTCACAAGAAACCGCGCTATTCTGGCTTCTAGAAAAAACAAGAAGCAATATTTTCTCACCGTTGCCGGACTCCTCTTATTGGTAGTGAGTCCTCTTGTTTTATCTTTGAGTTAATGCAGATGGGACTCACCTTTCATGTTTCCCTCAATAAAATATGTTCCAACAATATGTACACCAAAAATGCCACACCAGACATTCAACTTTTGTGGTGTCCGACCATAAAACTTCTACATCTACAATTATGTCTGCTTACTTCACCACAGATATTGTGTAAAAACGCTGGGGTGTCGTGAAGTCAACTTCCATAGCCTCGTTGACAAATAATACTCGTTGTGGTTGGTGTTTTTTATTGAGAACTGATCCTGTTTTCAAATATTTCTGCATCAATTCATTAACGTATTTACGTGTGACAGTTCTTCCAGGATAAGCAGCATCAAACTGTCTAGCTGTGGCTGCATATTTATTGCTTTCGTTATATAATCCTACAATTCCAATTTTATCTTGCAATTATTACATTATTTCCATGAAAACCAAGCTACCCACTTGACAGTTTATTTGAAAAACATCAAATATCAGTTTGCTGAATTGAGTAGAGTTAGTGCCGCAGTGAAGGCATAGTTTACATTGGAATTAACCGTAACTCCCAACTGATTGACTATTTATTTATCTTTTTGTAATCCTCTTGTAGAGGAGAATCCAACAATACAATAATGTATAGTGTTCGATTAGAAAAGGGGTGACCATAGGGACTGCAGTTATAACGACTACATAATATAAGCAAATTGACGACTTCCTATTTCATAAAAGTTAAGCATCCAGAATTAAGTGGATCGTGTAGTTCTCATTGAAATGCTCTGTATAATATCATATGAACTTTTAAATTTATATGTAGCAGTATTTTCATAATACTGGAAAAACTAATTTATCATAATATTGTTTATCTTGATATCGAATTTTTGAAGTAGTCGTTCAGGAGCGAAAAGAATCATAATATAATAAGTACTCATATTATTGTCGCCAAACAAAATATGTGTAGGGGTGGCTACTAATTTTTGATAATCATAGACAAAAACAAATCGTGACATTTCGAAATATTGAATATTTGAAACTTCGGAATCGAAATAAATTCATAGCAACGTGAAAATAGCCCATGGTCTGTTATCAGTGTAATGTTGACATGATTGGGTGGAATTGTTCATATGATAAAAAATGAAGAAAATTGATTGGTTCTTGGTACTGTCAAACAATTTTCAATATCGATAAAATTCCAAAGGAAGATATTATCATACTACACATAGATTCAAAAGTTTTGCATCACCCTAAATCTCCGAAAAAAAAATGTGTTCATTATAAATGGATCAGAGATTAATCAAATAATTAGTTTCAATAAAAAAAAAGTGTTTATTTGTCAAAAAATTTTATTATACAATAATTAGCTTGCTTTGAACATAAAAAGTATTCTTAGAAATTAAATAAATTAAAGAGAGAACCTGCATGAGAGTATTTCCACCTCTAGAATTTATGCAAGCTTGAAGTCGCCTGCTCATGCTGTTTACCAAATTATTGATATTTTGTTGAGGAATATTTCGCCATTCTTCTTGGGCCGCATGAACAAGCTCTTGTACACTCCTGGGTGGATTTATGCGTGCTTCCACTGCCCTGGCAAGCATGTTCTATTGGATTCATGTCAGGAGATAGGGCAGGCCAGTTCAAACGATTGATACCTTCAG
>CAJUYG010001331.1:31599-68796 GCA_910591675.1 Galerucella calmariensis
CAAAAAAACTACCAAGAAACGCGTTTTATTAACAACATTTCCAATATGAGCGAAAAAAACGCGCTATCCCAATAAAAACCGTTCCTGGAACGTGCACTTCACTGGATCCATTTCTAGTAGACTATCACATCGTTGGAATGTCATAAAATGAAATATTTCATTTCACATTTTGCCACAGATATGATCTACTATGAATGGACTTCATTAAAAATTTCATAACAAAATTTTGCAGTTTTAAACTTCAAAATAATTTTTGATTGTCTAGTTGTCAAATTTTTTCTGTTGTGTCAGTTAGGGATAAAAATTAATTTCTACTTATTTTTTCTTGACAACGGTAGCTGGAACGCTACCGAAACGTTGAAATAAAGAATTTAAAAATATTGTGGTTTAATTTCCCAAGAAATTAAAAAAAGAATAAATAATATACCACAAGGAACATACAGAAGACAAATAAATAATGAATAATTTTCAATAACTTTCAGGTTTTCACATTACAAGTTGATTTTATCGCTATTACCTACTTTGTAAATTCATTAAGTTTATTAAGAAGTTCTCCCATCCAGATAATTACTCAATAATATGGAATAATGAAAATTCGATATCAGCGTTAGTGAATAAGAACATAAGAGTATGTAAATTGAACAATACTAATGACAGTATTAAATATAGGAATTCAATAATTTAAAGGTCAAATTTCAAAAGTTTTCGCGGGTATTCATTCGTGAGTAGAAGTGAACAGGACAGTGCGTGTTTGTGTGTTTTTTCTTGAAGGAAAAATTCATGGTAAGTTAACAACATAATACGCGCCAGAACAGATCGGCCTGCATTCGGCGTGCGGTGATCGTGGCTTGCTTGTAACGTTGAGAGCGTTTAATTATCAATCGCAATGAGTGCCAAATGCCGGCGTTGCGCTAGTATAGGAGTATAACAATTTGTAGAGTAAGATTCAAAGAATATATTAGAAAGAGTATACTGAGATATTTTATTGCCACATCCCCACAATCCTTACCTCTATTCATAAGTTGGCAAATAATCCCTACACAAGTATATATATGTAATAAGTTGAATTTGAGAGATATGATGAAAAAATATGAATTTGGAAATAAAAAAATCACAACATTTATGAAAACTGTTGAAAAAATATATAACATCAAATCCTGTAGGACTTTATGGAAAACTTCAAGTTATCAGCTAGAAAAGTAATATGTGGCATATCAACAAACAAACAAAATTTATCCATTTCGCAAGTGGAATTTTCCAAGAATAAATTAATGTATATCTTCATAACACAGGCGGAATTTCTCACACCCCAGAGTTCTTCACTGCACTATCGCTCTCTTGGTAGTTGACTAACGACTTAATCCGCTCAAGAAAATCACGTGAAGTGAGGTGTTTTAGGAAGCTATAGGCACCAATAAAACGTGCGTTCATTCAGATGGAAATAATGGTGGTTTGGAATGTGTGTCAAGAAGTAGGAGAAGTTGTAAAGTATCTAAAAAACAACAAAGCCCCAGTAGAAAATGAAATAACAGCAGAAATGATTGAAGGATGAGGAGCAGAACTAATTCGTGAAATATACAAGCTAATAAAGCATATTTGGCACTCAAGAAAAAATACCAGAGGAGTGAAATATAGCTCTGTTAAGCCCTCTGCGCAAAAAAGGAAATAAAACAAACTGCGACAACTACAGAGGTATTGCGTTATTAGATACAGTGTATAAAATCCTGGCAAGACTAATGAGAGCTCGATTGAATAAATATGCTGAGAATATACTAGGGGAGTACTAAGCAGGGTTAAGGAGCAACAGGTCGGTAACAGACCAGGTTTTCACTCCAAAGGAAATTCAAATGACCTGCTTCGAGTTTTAAACGGAATCACATGCACTCTTTATAAATTTTAAGCAGGCGTATGATACAGTTAGCTGAGACCAACTTTTCGAAGCTATGAAATAGTTAGGAGTACCAGGCAAATTGATCAGGTTCACAAAAATGACTGGTAGCAAAATAACTTGGAATGGGTACAAATCAACGGTATTCAGGGTCGGAAATGTTGTAAGGCAAGGGGATCCGCTATCAACTGTTTTATTCAACTTAGCACTCGAAGCCATTATCGGAAGATCTGAAGTAAAAACAGATGATACAATCTATAATAACGAACATCAGTGCATTGCGTATGCAGATGACTTGACAGTGTTGGCAAAATGGAAAAAAGAGCTCACTTGAATTACAAAAAATCTCGAAGAACAAGCAATCATTTTAGGACTGCAAATTACTTCTTGCCTTGTAAGTTCTTTCATCTCCTCATCGAAATCTTGATATCTTCCATCGTTGCTCGGATACTGATCGCACTCTTCTTTATTGAGTAACTCATTGAAATGTTCCTTTCATTTTTGTACAACTTCTGTAGGTTCTGAGATTAGCTGTCCTCCCTTAGTTTGGTGATAAATATTTTTTCCTTAATATCCTGATCTTATTCTCCTCGTTTCCTGATAAAAATTTTTAAAGTCTCTATTTTTGAAATTTTCTGAGTTTTTTTCTCCACTGCTTTTCTTCTTCGTCTTCATACTGCTTGTAGATATTTCGTCAATTTTTTGTATTTGTTTCCAACATCATCGTCGTGATTTCTTAATAAAAGTTGCCTTGTTTTACTTTTCTGTTCCTCAATTTTTTGCACTCTTCGTTAAACCAGTGTTTGTTTTTGTTTAAATAGCAATTGCTTAAACAAATTATAAACAATTTTTACATGCAAAGGTGGCCCATTTTTAAAAGAAAAGGTCTTCTGTAATTTTTCCGTATGGTGCATATTTAACCCGGCATCACCCAGGTGGGGTGTGACATATCCCAACACATTCCAAACCACCGTTATTTCCGTTTGAATGAATGAACGTTTTATTGGTTGCCTATAGCATCCTAAAACAGTTCGGTCTGTGATTTTCCTGAGCGGATTAAGTCGTTAGTCAACTACCAAGAGAGCGATAGTGAGCTCTGGGGTGTGAGAAATCCCGCCTGTGTTATGAAGATATACATTTATTTTTGGAAAATCCCACTTGCGAAATGAATAAGTTTTTTTTGTTTGTTGATATGCCACATATTACTTTTCTAGCTGATAACTTGAACATTTGCTTAATTAGTTTTCCATAAAGTCCTACAGAATTGAATGTTATATATTTTTTCAACAGTTTCCATAAATGTGATTTTTTCATGTGAGAATTCCCAAATTCATATATTTTCATATCTCTCAAATTCAACTTATTATACAGGGAGGGGCAAACTTCTGACATCGGAGGATTACATTATTGTGGTGATAGATAGAACTTTATGGTTTTGTGTGAGCTAATACAGTTACTGAGGGCACATTTTGAAAATACTTTCGATTCTACAGGGTGTTCCAAAACCACGTAGCAGCACAAACTTACATGTTTTTGAGTGGAACGTACTATATTTTGTTTAAGAATCGAAAAGATCACACCGAGAGCGTTACAAAAATATAGCACTCTAATATATTATAAGGGTGTTTTACAAAGATATGGCCAATTATTAGCGAAAAAGACCATACACACATCATTGGCTGTGCTCAGTATTAATCACTTTTTTTATCTGTGGCTTCTTTAATACAGGGTGGAACAAAACGCAAATCAAGCAATATCTCAAAATTTTTAAATGAATCACCCTATAAGTCTTTTTACAATTTGTTAGTACAATTAATAAACTTTCAAACGATGTAGTAAACTTAGGGCAGTAGTAAATGGAAAATCGTAGATATTTTATGATAATGGTCAAAAACAAGTATTTTACATACACAAATTAAATGGTATTAAATTTTTACATGCAACATCTTGTGAATTTTAACATTTCTAAGGCATCAATTCTAATCGTAATTTTGGATGCATCTAAAATATCTTTGACTTCTACTCCTACCATTAGAGGAAGGAAACAAGGGATTATGTTGGAAGAAATATTTTTGATTACTGTAAGTTGGCTTATGTCATTATAGTACAAATAAATATAAAAGCAGTTTGTAGTCTTTACGAAATAATTACTTAAGTCACCACAAACAGTATATCTTAGTTATGTGAAATTCAAGCTTGTAATTTATTTCCCAACTTTTTCTATTTTTGGAAAACTAACAATTATGAAAACCAACATTATAAGAACACTCACATCTACATAAATGAACATTGACATTCCATAAAAAGTATAGTAGTTTATGCTAAGTGTTCAAAATGGCGACCATTTACTTCCATACATTTCTTTTCAAAAACGAGATTCTTACTCTTTCCAACATAGCTGGAGTTATTGTGGAAAATGCGTTACGAATCCTTTTTTTCACGTCTTCTCTGGTAGTAGGTTCCGTTTGATACACAAGTTGCTTGATGTATCCCCATGAAAGGAAATCCATCGGTGTGAGATCTGGAGATCGAGGAGGCCACGAAATTGGTCCATCACGTCCTATCCACCTGTCGGTAAAATTTCTGATATACAGATGCTCCATATTGTTGGAACCACAAGTTAACTATTGTGTTTGAATCAACTTCATAAACACAAACGAAGAATACAGCAATATTTCTTTGACATTTATTAGTAGATACTATTTTGATAGTAGCCCACTTCATATAATCAAAAATATGGCTTGATTATGTTTCGTCCATTCTCAAACAAGCCTATAATAACAATTCTTGAAAGTGAAACATGAATAAATATGAAATTTTTGGTAATTCCAGGTACCTACGGTATTAGCGAACATTTTATTTCATTGATTAGATATTGTAGATGCATCCAAAATTACCATTGAAATATATGCCTTAGAAATGTTGGAAGTTACAAGAGGTTGCATGTAAAAATTTAATACCATTTTATATGCGTACGTAAAATACTTGTTTTTGACCATTATCATGAAATATTTACGATTTTCCATTAACTCATGCCCTAAATGTACTACATCGTTTGGAATATCATTAATTGTACTATGTATGTATGTGTGATTTTTGTATGTGACATTCACTGAGACCTAAAAGATCTATTGTGCCCCCTTACTTCTACTCAGTTTCTGAGGAGAGTCTCAGAAACTAGTAGTTCCTTTAGTCCTATTTCCCGGAGGAATTTTAGGATGTCTGCAGGCTTCAACTTAGGCAAATGTTCCTCTTCTATCCAGTAATCTTCCAGGTGCTGTGCTCTAGGATTCTGGAGTGCTGTGCAGTTGGAAAGTATGTGGATTGAGGTTTCTTCTTCCATTCCACAAAATCTGCATTCTTCTTTCTCCACTATTTTGAGCTTTTTCAGGTGCCCATTCAGGCGACAATGTCCCTTTAGGATCCCTGTCAAAACTCTTAGCGCAGTTTTACTTTGACTTATGCATTCTTTTGATCTCAACAGGTTGTAGTCACCCAGAAGAGTCTTTGATTGTATAAGCCCTACTAGATTTTTCCAATGGTCAGATCTTCCCTTTTTCTTGGCTTCACTCATTTCTTCCAATATTACATTGGGGCTGATTCCGCAAAAGGGTTCGGGCCCCCAGAAAGGTATTTCAGTCCCCCTCTTTGCTAGTTCATCTGCTATTTCATTTCCTCCTATTCCAGTGTGTCCTGGAATCCATAGTAAGGTGACTATGTTGTTCTCGCCTAGTTCATTGAGTTTGTCTAGGCATTCCCACACCATTTTGGAACTGATTACACAAGAGCTCAGTGCCTTAATGGCTGCTTGACTATCCGACATTATGATAATCCTTTGTCTTCTGTATCCTTTATCAATATTGAACTGGGCGCACTTTCTTATGGCGTGGATTTCCGCTTGAAAGATACTTGGGGTTTTTCCCAAGCTTTCAGAGTGTTTGGTTCCTGGCCCGAACACTCCTATCCCAGTTCCTTCTATTTCTATATTCTATTAATTGTACTAACCAATTGTAAAAAGACTTATAGGGTGATTCATTTAAAAATTTTTAGATATTGCTTGATTTGCGTTTTGTTTCACCCTGTATTTAAGAAGCCACAGATGAAAAAAGTAATTTATACTGAGCACAGCCAATGATGTGTATATGACATTTGAACACAAAGACCTGTTGATTTATTTTAATTTACTGTTCTGTAGAGTGTCAAAGAGGAGGTCTTTTTTACGAATAATTGGCCATATCTTTGTAAAACACCCTTATAATATATTAGAGTGCTATATTTTTGTAACGCTCTCGGTGAGATCTTTTCGATTCTTGAACAAAATATCAATGCATTTTTGCCAACGTAACGTAAGTGACATTTTTGGTGAAAATCATGTTTGTTCATTAACGTGAAGCTTTTATTGTTAAGAAGGTGCTGCCAAAGTGTAGTAAGCCTAGAATTACTTTAAACCCTAATTTTTAACTATTTTAAAAATGTTTGTCCACAATTTTTTTGAAAACACGTTTTTTCTGCAAAATCGTTTTTGGTGACTTACGTTACTTTGGCAAATACATATCGATATAGTACGTTCCATTTTAAAAAATGTAAGTTTGTGCTGCTACGTGGTTCTAAAACACCCTGTAGAATCGAAAGTATTTTCAAAATGTGCCCTCAGTAACTGTATTAGCTCACACAAAACTATAAAGTTCTATCTCTCACCATAACGATGTAATCCTCCGATGTCAGAAGATTGCCCCACCCTGTATATATACTATATAAGTTTAAACAAAACGTACCGTTTTTTCGCAAAAACGCCGGGCATATTCAGATTCAGCTGCTCAAAAAACATGAGATAATCCCTTTTACATCCTTGGACCTATTATTGCACGCACACGGCAGTATTGACCGCTTCCGGATCACTACTCCTAGAGCTAATAGAGGGTTAGTTCAAGGTATGGAAATGTTAAGGTGAAAGTAGATATTGCGGTAAATATACAAATTTTCCGGTAAATGTGCACATTCGCTTCCTAATTTGGGTAATGTGCGTTCAACTAACATTTACAATTCCAAAGAAGGGAAGTGTACATTGAATTCACAATGACCATGTCGTTTTGGTAAATGTGAGAAAAAGGGGAAGGAAATATAATCACCTTCACCTTAGGAGATATCCAATACCTACTTTGTAATGAACATCGATATATTGAAAAAGGGGAAGGGAATATAATCATTTGATTCACCCTTCCTCTTGAGATATCCAATACCTACTTTGTTATGAGCATTAAGTTATTCATCAAGAAGGGGAAGGGAATATAATCATTGGAATTACCCTACACCTTCTTGATTAACTTGAGATGCGCGTTACAAAGTATTGCATTGCATAAGCATTTTTGGAAAAAATCCAATATTTTGTAACACGATTATTAAGTGATTCAACAAGGGGAACGGCTAAACCAATAATTATATTCCCTTCCTCTTCTTGAATAACCTAGTGTGCATTACAATGCATTCATCAATAAAGAAGTGCGATTTTTTTTTACATTCTGTTATTTAACGTCGGTCTATTTATGTGACTGAGGTAATCACCGACGCCGGGAGCACTCCACCCCTAACCGGAAATTTTGGCGAACCCACTAGTGTTCCAACTAGTGGTAGCGTTCTTTAACGAGCCCAACATCCATGGACTCGGGACCTCGGTTTCACGTCTCCTCCGAAAGACGGCATATCTACATTATACCTCGTGCTCATTGGTATAATGCCTGCGAGCTGTGATATGCTAGTCCGCTGCAGGCTGTACGGGCCCTATGCGATGGTTTTGTTCGAAATCAAACTTAAAAAACAATAAGAGAAGAATTATATTCACCATGAATGTATTTTTACTGCAACCACATGTTTAATTTATTTGTGTATACATTCATTAAACCGTGAGGACAAGAGCACACATTTGTGTGTACACATTTTACGGTGAAAGTGTACAAATTCAGCCCATTGTTTTTTATCCATTTCCATTGTTTTTGCTTCTGTCCATGTTCTACCTTTTTCTTGCAGTATGCCTTCCATAACATCCCATGTTTGTTTTGGTCTTCCCTTTTTCGTTTTTTTTTTGTATTTTTGATTGCCATACTTTTTTAAGTGGACTTGTATCGTTCATTCTTTGTAAATGTCCCCACCAAATTAATTGTCTCTTTTCAATAAATTTAAGTGTTGATTCTATTTCAAGGTCTTCTCTTATTTTCGTATTTCTTATTTTATCTTTCTTTGTGACTCCTTCAACTCGCCTAAGATACTTTATCTCAACTGCTTGTATTCGACTCTTTTGTCTCTTTGTTAATACCCAGGATTCACATCCGAATGTCAATATTGGCCGGTAAATTGTTTTGAATACATTTAACTTCGTTTTCTCGGAAATTTCTTTTTTATTTATAAATGTCGAATTCATCGTGTGATAAAGTTTCATCGTTTTTTGTACCCTATTGGTAAATAAATAAATAAATAAATAATGTATGGTCAATTATGAATTATACAGGGTGAAATTTTTATTTTTACAGTTATTAAACACATACATAAAATACCTGATGTATTTGATTTTGATACATTGAAATAAATGCTCAAAATATTCTCCACCTAGTTGTTGGCAATAGCACAGTTTCCTATAGAACACCTCCTTAACTTTGTTCAAAGTTTTGGGTGAAATATTCCGTATTTCTGTAGCTATCCCGTCTTTGAGGTCTACAATGCTAGTTGGTTGTGTTGCATAAACTTTTTTCTTGAGATAACCCCACAGAAAAAAATCTAGCGGCGTAAGGTCTGACGATCTAGTTGGCCACTCAATAGTACCTTTTCGTCCAATCCATTTATTGCGGAAGATTTCACCTAAATAAATCCTCACCATCAAAGCATAATGGGGTGTTGCCCCGTCTCGCTGGAACCAAAAATTTTCATTCGGTAAGCTAGGATCTATTGCGTTGGGATATGAGTTTGCCAACGCAAAAATAACTTCATTTCCAAGCATATTTCAACATTTTTCAGCTGTCAAATTTCCATCTATGAATATAGGACCAATAATATGGTCGCCTATGATACCGGCCCAAACGTTCACCTTTTGAGGGTACTGAGTATGTGTCTCACGCATCCAATTAGGATTCTCTGCTGACCAATATTTACAGTTCTGTCGGCTTACCTCTACATCCAATGTGAATGTTGCTTCGTCAGAAAAAAGAATGGTACCAAGAGCTATCTCATTTCTGTTCAGCTCATTCATCAATCTTCCGCAAAAATCCATTCTACGATCTGGATCGTCTTCTGTTAACTCCTGTACAAAAGTAAATTTGTAGTGATGAAGTTTTTCTTTATGAAGACATCTTAGAACAGTTGTATGACTGAAATTATTTTCACAGGCAATTTGACGTGTACTTGAAGTTGGATTCTCTTCGAAACTTAACAAAATATCCACTTTCACATCATCTTCAACGAAATGTGATTTCCATTTCAATTTGTGAAATATAAGGCAATTCGGGATACCTGTGATTAAATAAGTTTGCCACTTCAACTTGACTTCTGCAGTTATCCCCGTACCCGATCATCATTGAAATCTCAATTCGGTGAGTCTGAGTTAACTATTCCATTGTTATGTCGACGAGGACAGAGTGTTTGACAGACTCCACTTTTACAGTATAAACTATCAGCACATCAACAACTGACAGAATAGGAAACAATCCACATTATTTACCGACTTAGAACAATCCAAATTATTTACCGATTTGGTCTAATTATTGGCGTTTTTGGGCAGTTTTCAGGTATTTATGATAAAATTTATGGGCGTAGCAGGGTATTTTTAATATACAAATACGTCTAATAATTTAAAAAAGTACCAATAAAAAAGTACCAATATTTCAAGTGTAATTAATTATTAATTTTAAAATTTCACCCTGCATAATTCATAATTGACCATACATTACTTAGTTTGTTGGAATCGGTTTATTGAAAGGATTTCAAAAATATGCGAATATACAGGGTGTGTCCTAAAAAAAACAATGACTATGGCATACTTGCGTGAATCACCCTGTACATTTAATTTTATGTTCACATAACGCACAACTCAATTCAAGAGTTGACGTGTTTCGGCGTTTTTCATAATTCTTCAAAATAATGACATAAAGAATTTTATTCCATAAGTGGTTTCCTCACTGTATAATGTATAAGTTTATGAATCCTTCCAACTTCTAGATCAAGTTTTCGAGTACCCTATGCCCAAGTTCTGAGTATTTAGTCTCACAAACCTCGCAAATTGATATCACTAAACTGTTAAAACTAGTTAATGTCAATCAATTCATAGAATGGCATTTTATCAATGACATCCTAGTAATAAAAAACACATGAGTTCACTGAAAATTCACTAAGTAATTTTGTCAATGTTTGTAGAATTCCATATTTGGGCACTTTTTGCACTCCATTCCCATGTAAACATATCCTGATACATTTGTCAATATTCCTAAAATTCCGTACTCATACACTTTATAAATTAAAAATGTTTCATTATACCTCCACTGTGATATACTTTGTTTGAATGTTCAAAAGTATATCTTCAGGTTCTGTTAATTCTAGTTATACCTTACATACTTCCAATGAATAAAGCAACTTATTCGTTCAGCATAACTTTATTTAATAATAATCAAAGTTCATGTTTGAACAGAGGATCATATTTTGTAGAATTACCCATGTTTTTAATTAGTACCTTATCTCCTACTTTAACATTAACAATATTTATTTTTGTATCGTATCTCGCTTTACGATGTATTTTTGATGCCAACAAATTATTTCTCGCGTCATTCCAAGCGACTTGCGATCGATATGTTAATTCTTTCGGATAATTAATACATACGTTCCTCACTATCATCTAAAGTTGCTATTCCTCTGCTTCTAAAAGATGACGGTAGCCTTTGCTCGTCAAATAAAGAGACTTCCGAAATACTCTCACAGACATTCTCAAAAGTTTTTACAAACGAACCTCCTAATGACAATATGCCTGACATCATATCCCCCCGTCTTTTCGCCACTCTTGACAATATTCTGTTCACAAATGATAAAATCAAACAGCATTTGCTAAACCTACGTACTAACGCCTCACCTGGCTTAGATGGTTTGACACCCTACTTTCTCAAAAGATGTTCCGACGCTCTCGCTACTCCGCTATGCTTAATAATGCAATCGTCCTTTACAAATGGCTCTTTGCCTTCTAGTTGGAAACTAGCTTCTGTCACCCCTATCTTTAAGAGGGGCAATAAGCTGGATAGCCGCAATTATCGCCCAATAAGTTTGTTGCCCGTTGTCAGTAAATTAATGGAATCTATTATTTCCGAGACTATGATGGATTTTCTCCTCGAACAACATATTATTCCAAAACAACAACATGGATTTATTCCAGGGCGGTCAACACTTACAAACTTACTTCATTGTGTGAATGACTGGACATCATTCTTGAATAATAGAGAACCTATTGATATAGTGTATTTAGATTTTTCCAAGGCTTTCGACCGGGTTCCCAAGCGAAGACTCCTGTACAAGTTAGAACATTTCGGTATTAGAGGAAACTTAAAACTATGGATTGAAAACTTTTTGACGGACCGTTTCTACAAGGTCCGAGTTGGTGACTCCTTTTCTCATAAAAGACCAGTTAAAAGTGGTGTTCCGCAGGGCTCAGTTTTGGGCCCACTTTTGTTTACAGTGTACACTAGCGATTTACCGTTTCACGTTTCCAGCAAAATATCGCAATATGCCGACGACTCAAAAATATATGACAATCCCATCACAAGTCATCTATCTATACAAAACGACCTAACGTCAATACATCAGTGGTCTTCGGAATGGTTACTCCCATTGAACATTGAAAAATGTGTAGTTCTTCACGTCGGTAAAAACAACCCACATTTTGATTATTCTATTGACGGTCAGATTGTAATCACAGTAAACTCTCATAATGACTTGGGTGTTATCGTGAATAGTGAACTATCATGGTCCGATCATGTGCTCTCAGTAACCAAACGTGCAAATACCAGACTTTATCTTATTAGGAAATGCTTCTCAAAAGTATCTTTTCAGAGCTTCTGCAAATTGTATGCTACGTACGTCAGACCTATCCTTGAATATGCTGGCCCAGTCTGGTACCCGGATTTGACTCGTGATAGAACGTTGCTGGAAAGTGTACAGCGGAAGGCTACCAGAGTTGCTTTTGGACCTGTAAGACCTTCATATGAAGAAAGATTATCCATGGCAAATCTTACCACGTTTGAGCTGCGTAGGACGCGAGGTGATCTTATTGTAGCCTTTCGAATTCTTAAATATAATTTTGGTGATCTAAATACAGTTTTCACCCTAAATACGGACACGAGACTTCGAGGACATCAGTTCAAGTTAAAAAAGGAAAATTTTGCGGTTAGATCGAGACAAAACTTTTTACCAAACAGAATTTTCAATATTTGGAATGATTTGGACAGTGAAATTGTCTCAGCAACAAGTGTCAACATATTCAAGAATAGACTAGATCAGTGTTACTTATTCAATAACTTTTAGAGCTTAATCGTAATTTTCTTCTCCCTCTCATTTGTTTGTTCACTACTAGTAGGTATTTCTTTTGAATTGTATTTTTTTTTTTTGGGCATAATAGGAGCCAGCTCCTCTGCCCTCATTTATTTGTAATAATAATAATAATAATAATAATAATTATCGAAGTTATAGATCGGGTCTATATGATTTGATACGTTTGAAGGAAATCTACTAGCTTTTCCGAAAACTAACTCGTAAGGGGTATAACACGTTTCTATGTGAACCGTGTTATTTTATGCAAAACACAAAAAAGAAACCCAAGAACTCCAATCACTAACATGATTTGACACGTATATGCGTAAGTAGGCGCCTGGATTTTTATGTGAGTTTTCTAAAGCTCCTACAGTTCCATGATGATAGGCTGTAGAGTTAAGGTTTTTGAATTTTTAGGCATTTAAAAGCTTCCTCGAGAGTGGAGGAAATAAATTCGGAACCCTTATCCGTCTGATCTGTTCGGGTATGCCAAAGCAAAGTATGAAATTCTCAACAAATGCTTTAGCAACTGTTACAGTTTCTTTATTCTGTATCGGATATGCCTCGACAAATTTAGTTAAGTCACACTGTAACGTCAGAATGTATCGGTTATTTTCTTTGTCTTGATCTAAGGGGCCAACCAAGTCAAGGAAAACACTTTCTGAAAAGCTGAGGTAGCAGTAGTTGTAATTTGTAATGGATGTTTTATGTTTTTAGAATACTTATGTCTCTGACAAGCATCGCAACGCTTGGCAAAGTCTTCGATATATTTTCGAAGTCCCGGCCAAAAGTACAATTTCTTAATATTTTTGTACATCGGATTAATACCGGTATGACCTCCTGTTGGGAGCATGTGATAGTCGTTAATAATTAACTGAAGTGTTTCTTTATTATTAATATTTTGAGAACTATTAATTACAGTTATTTTTATACCTGCATTTCTTATATCATTGGGAACTTTTAAAAACTCATTTATTATTGATGCGCATTTTTTATTTTTTATTATAACTAATTCCGGATTTTTTTCAGTTTCGCAAATTTTTTTCAAGGCTCTCAAAGATGTGCCTGGGCTGTCCGTCTTTGATAGAGTTGGTTGATTTATATGAATAATATTTGATTTTTTATCGAATAAGGTATCAACCTTTTTGCAATCATTATTTTTTCTTTTACATGTTCCCTTGCTAAGTTTCTCATTCAAATCATTAACACACACAAATCTTAATTCGACACATTCTAGCGGTGATTTCAATGATTCTACAACTCCAGGGTGATCAAGCCTTTCATTTGAAGAATCGTCAAAATCATTTACAGATTTATCGATTTTTTCAATTTCCTTTTTTCGGGATCTTGTTATTACTTTCATATTTTTAGCTTTGGCTGACAAAAGCGTTTTCAAATCATCCGAACTAATTGTTACCCGTGACAATGCGTCCGCTACGACGTTTTCGCGGTCTTTAAAATATTCAATAACAAAATCGTACTCTTCCAAAGTTACCTAATCTAAATTTTGTAAGTCTACTGGACGGGTTTACCGTTCCAAAAAGATACACCAAAGGCCTGTGGTCAGTCTGATTCGAAAAGGTTCTAGAAAAAAGATAAGGCCTGAATCTTTTCACTGCCCAACAAATGGCTAACAGTTCCTTTTCTATTGTACAGTAATTTATTCCGGCTTTATTCAATTTCCGACTCGCAAAAGCTATAGGTTTATCATCACCATTTGATAAAACGGCACCTAGAGCCAAATTTGAAGCGTCCGTTTTTAAAATAAATTGATTTCTTTCGGAAAAATCTGGGAAGGCTAAAACAGGGGGTTGGATTAATGCTCATCTTAACGTTTGAAATGCTTTTTCGCATTCCGGAGTCCACTAAAAAACTACTCCTTTTCTACTTAAATGGCTAAAAGGTGCTGCAATTTCAGCCAACTGCTTAATAAATTTTCTATAGTAATTAGCGAATGCTACAAAACGTTTAGTTTCGCTTGAATCTTCTGGTGTTGGATATAATTGCATCGCACTAATCTTCTGTGGATCTGGTGAAATTCCCTCAGAAGATATTACGTGTCCTAAATATAATATTTCCTTTTTCAGAAATTCACACTTCAGTGGATTTAATTTTAAGTTAACTTTTCGTAAGCGGTGCAACACTTTTATTTAATTTTGATTATGAATTGTTAAATTGTTTTCAAAAACTACAAGGTCATCTAAGTAGACAAAACATCTTTCGTAATTCGAACCCACCATTGCTATCGTCATAGCTCTTGAAAAAGCACTAGGACTAATTTTTAGACCCATAGGTAACCTAGTCATTTGGAATTGTCCTATGTCTGTCGTAAAAGCTGTGCAAGGTCGCGAAGCTTGCTCCAACTCTACTGATAGTAGCCCTGAGACAAATCCAAGTGAGAAAAGTATACTGCTCCCGATAAAGAATCTAAAATTTTGTCTATACATGGTAAAGGAAATTTATCATCGGTATGTATGTATGTGTGATTTTTGGGGTGACATTCACTGAGACCTAAAAGGTCTATTGTGCCCCCTTACTTCTACTCAGTTTCTGAGGAGAGTCTCAGAAACTAGTAGTTCCTTTAGTCCTATTTCCCTGAGGAATTTTAGGATGTCTGCAGGCTTCAACTTAGGCAAATGTTCCTCTTCTATCCAGTAATCTTCCAGGTGCTGTGCTCTAGGATTCTGGAGTGCTGTGCAGTTGGAAAATATGTGGATTGAGGTTTCTTCTTCCATTCCACAAAATCTGCATTCTTCTTTCTCCACTATTTTGAGCTTTTTCAGGTGCCCATTCAGGCGACAATGTCCCGTTAGGATCATCATCATCATCATCGGTAATTTGTCTATTTAATTGTCTGTAATCGATAACTACTCTATAGCGTTTTTGACCATTCATAGCTCGCTTTTCTACTAGTAATGAGTGACTAGAAAATGGTGACTTTGCCGGTTCGATAATACCATCATTCAATAATTTATCTACTTGCTTATGAATTTCCGATTTTTGTGCATGAGGTAATCTATACGGTTTAATATGAACTGGATTTGGATCGTTTAGATGTATTGTTTGTTTATAAACGTTAGTCACTGTAGATGGATCGTTCTCTAAATGAAACACATCTGCATATTTTGCACATATTTTGTGAATAATATATTTTCATCTTCATTTAATCCATTAACATTTATTACTTATACCTAATAATTTATCTAGACGGTCAACTGAAAAGGGAATATCTCCGAATTCATGAATGTTAAAATTCGAAACTTCTTTTAATTTAGGTTTAAAATTTTTAAGTGTGATTTCTTTATTATTATTATTTGAAATTTTTACCGGTATTCTGTTATTACAAGCTCTAGTGATAATACCTGCTAAAAAAACACCTTGTGAAATTTCTTCTGGAACTACTAAGCTATCATTTTTATGTTTGACTTCAAAATATTCAATAATTTCGCAACGAGGTGGACTTATTTCAAAGTTATTGTGTTCGGATTCTGAGGGAATAGCTATTTTATTATCGTTCACGTAAAAATAGAACATGAATGTTTCGTAATCTAATACTGCATAATGTTTAACAAAGAAGTCTGATCCAATTACACTATTTATGTTACCTTCAAAGTCTTTAACTACATGGAAATTATGACCTATCTTAATATCATCATACTGTAATGAAATATTTGCTGACCCAGATATACCTTTTATTTTAATCCGGTTTGATGTGTCAACAAACTGATTCTCGCTAATACTAGATGGAAAAATAACACTAATAGAAACGCCGGAATCCAGCAAAAGAACTAAATCTCTTTTTTGATTCCTCATTCGAATATAATTTAAACCGTTTACATTCAGTACTACGTGACTATCTTCATCATCACCTTTAGGGACGGAAAAAAACGTTTTCACTGTTATTTTCGCTCCTCTGGTCTTCATTATGCAAGAAAAAATTGCGTGGAGCACAATAAGAATTTCCACGAGATCTCATCCCGCGATTATTACCTCGATTTTGATGTCTAGGAAAATTTTGATACCTTGACGAATTTTGGTATCTCGAAGCATTTTGATTTCTGAAATAATTTTGGTTTTGGGAAAAATTCCTATTTTGAGAGTAATTATTAACTCCCCGGCCGAAACCTCTATCTCTATTATTAATTGTCATAGATTTGGATCAACCGCGCATACTAAAAATGTGGGAATTTGAATTATTTGTTATTTCTTCGTCTTCAGCTCCTCTTATCGCCTCATTTAACGAATTATAATTTCGTGCTTTAACTATTGTTTTTAAATCGTGGTTACGTAAACCATTTGCAAAAGCATTAATAGCCAATTTTTCATTAGTAATTTTCAAAATTTTTGTCACGCTGGCATCCCCATCAGCTTGCGCTAGTGTTAGATTGCAACCGCTCTTTACACAAGTAGTGCAAAATGGTAACTTGGGTCGCTTTACGCTTTTAGGCGTTGCCTCTGGCTCTCGCGGAATCGGGAGGGTCCGATGGTCGAAGACAAATTTGAAGAAATGGGCTCCGGGTAACCTTACCTCCTGACAACTACCTTTACCAGTTTTCCCCACACCCTAAGACTACCAAATAGGTGAGGAAATAAAAGTCAGATGTTCAATTCCCCAAGTTACAATTTATTGACACAGACTGCTCGGTGTGTAAGTTTGATCACAAGTGATTTATCACAATAAAATAAAAAAAATAAAAATATATGAAGGTGATATTTATACACTCTTTTCCCAATGAGTGAATATCATATTGCACTCCTTAAATTCCCAAGTGATAAAATCCTCGGCTTATAAAATCCCACTTATAAAATCCCAAAGTAAAATCCCAACTAAAAATCCCAAGTTATAATACTATACTATATTATAATATTCCAACTATTAAAATTGGATGGAGGTGACCAATCTCTAGGTACATCAAGTATGGTACTACGGTGAGTTCCAGCAATTCCTATCTAACCAAATTATTAAAAATAAAAAAAAACATACGCCATCTGGCAAACACTTGATTTCCGATAACGCACAAATTCAATTAATTGGCATAAATATGCTTATGCATTGCAACAATCCTGCACAGTATGCAACCTATAATGCAGGTTATACCTTGAATAATAGCGACATAAAATAATAAATTAAATCTAAAAAATGCATAGAGATGACATATGAGCTCATACGTGACCACAAGTTACTTCAATTTATCATAAAATCAATTAAACACTAGTTAATATTGACACTATGTTACTTTAAAAAAATATAGATATATGAATCTACGGATATCCCGCGTTAGGTGTAAGCGTTGGTAGTAAATAATACATGAGTTTGTTATCTGCCAATGATAAATGGCATAACCCTTCACAAACAGTAAGTCAAACCACTGTAGCGCAATACCCCCCCCCCAATTGACCTAATATTACAGTAACCGTGTGGTGATGTTATGTACAGAGTTTATAATAAATGATTAAAAACTTGCGTGTTAGAACGATGAGACTACTTCTGACGTCTAACGATAAACTCCGACTTCCACCGATGGGCGATAACTAGTTCGTCTCAACAGAATATCTGCCACCCTTCAATTATGCCAGAAGAGTGCATATGGTTGTACACTGGCTTTGGATTAAGCACAACATCCTAGACAGGACCTCTGGTTCACCAACATAAATCAATAGCAGAATTTCATAGAACTTAGTAAATGGAATCGGAAAATGCAATCTTGAATATGGAATCTAGAATCTGGCATCTGGAAACTGGAACTCGAATCTGAATTGGAAACGGAAAACGGAATCTCTGAAATGAAACAAAGAGCTAATGAGTCCTCAGCAACTACGTACTACACATATCGGGTATGTACCAAGTCCAAACAAGGTCACACCACTTACTCTTTACTGAACGTATCAGTAATACTGGACAGTACCAGTAATAGCTTCATACAGTACTATTGTACCTTTCTCGTACACCTCGTATAACCACCTGTATGAATAAAATAAATCAAGTATATCCTTACACCCCATTTAACCCCATACTAATTTACTAAAATTGGTCTCTAAGGTAATAAGTATACCACTTATCCCTCAGTACCAACAAGTATACAAAAAGTAACAACAACAAAAAATGACATGGCATCTGCCATAACTCCCAATGAATAAGGACAGACATTTATCAAAAAGGCATGCTTACCGATTGGCCAGATCGAGATTCACTCTCGGGTACAGGTGTTAGCTTCCCAATCAAGTGGTACAGGCCTACTTTGATCTCAACAACGACATTAGACACCTATGTATAAAAAAATACAAATCCATTGGAGATTTCTAGGAACAAACTACGCTCTTTGACGAGTCAAATAAAATACTTTGATTGAATTGTATTGATTAAAAGGTTCTACAAGTACTTACAGTACATTACTTCTGAAATTGCCAAGCTCCAACAGCAAAATGGCTTCCGGCACAGGTCATAATTTCAATAATCCCATCATATGGTATTTCCACGGGTCTAAATACTCCAAAAATCCTTCAAGATATTCCTCAAACTACCCAGGAAATTATTATTTACTAATTGGACATCCCCCGCAGGGTGAAAACTATATTTTTCAACCAAATTTGATAACAAGCATTATTATGGCCTTTCTCTTGATGTACCCATAGACTAGTAAACCTCAAGAAGCTGCGCAGAGAGTTCGCGTCACCCTGCTCGAGCTGAACCACCAATCAGAAGTCCTCTCCAACTGTCAATCTTAGCCACAACCAATCGTTACAGGACAACACATCGCCTCCAGAATTTCTAAAGTGGTGAGGGCGCTAGTACGTTATGTACAGCACTCCGAGTGAAATGCGTTCAGCGTACAACTGTTCCATCTACTCTTTTCACACTAATACCTACTAATTGAACAATGGATTAAGCCAACAAGGATGGTCTAATAGTATGAATCGACTTAACGAGGAAAGACGCTCATCTGCCGACGAATGTTCCTGTAAATCGTGGATAGAAGCACATTCACCCCTACGTACTCTCGGACAATAGCGGGTACGAGAGGAATCCACAACATCCTTGCTCGACAGGTCTCGCGTGCAATAATAATGTCAACAAAACAAGCGATCTCTCGAACGAGAAATCGATTGGTATTTAATCCAACCAACAATTCAGCTAAAGTGAAACATATCAAGATTTTCCATTAACTCTCCGATAGATTTTCCGAAGTCATCGATTGATTTGCCTTTTTGTTTTATATTATGTAAACCTAACGATGAAGAAGCTGCTGATTGCTTTGTTAGCAAATTACTTTTAATATCTGTAATTAAATCTGCATTAGAATTGTAACTTGAATTTAATTTTAATTTTGCACATTGTGTCAACCTAGTTTTTAACACATATTTAATTAAGAACTTTTTACCACAATTGATCTAACAGTATCAATAGTTTTTGTACTATGATATTTTAAATTAAATGCCCTTTTTAAAGCTGCAAATTCACTTTCAATCTGACTTAATTCACTACTTTGTTGCTTATTAACTTCTAAATTAAGACGCCTTTGTTGATTATCTTCACCTAAATTACGTTTAAACCCCTTAATGCTTTCATTTAAATCATTCAATAAATCTATACTACTCATTTGTAAAAATGAAAGAATACAATATAATTAAAAATTAGAGTTAAAAAATGCCTTTTGACTGTCTTCATCCCGAAGTAGATCACTGTCACCAACGACCCAGCGAATGCAATCATTCCCAGAATCTCCGCTGTCGAAAAAGAGTTCCCTCCGTTTAATTTGGGAGTATTCGTAAGACCACCACTATTACCAGCCTGGGCTATGATAATTTCTTCCTTAGAATGCTCTTGTCTCATATTATTGATAATATCTCACAATCCAAACTTTCTGATATATACTTTCACTTACACATAACTACAAACTACGATTTGTAGAACTGGCAGGATCGCCATGTGATATACTTTGTTTAAATGTTCAAAAGTATACTTTGGCTCTGTTAATTCTAGTTATACATTACATACTTCCAATGAATAAAGCAACTTATTCGTTCAGCATAACTTTATTCAATAATAATCAAAATTCATGTCTACAAATCATGACCAAACAAAAATGCTTACACTATAATAAATAAATAAGCACCTGGCAATAGTAGGGACGTGTACTAAATTTCTGTAGTTCATTCAACTAGATAATTCGCGCATTTCTAAATATTGACCAATTATCAATCAGAACAATATATTTTACGAAATATATTTTTGTCTATTCACTACACCAATGATTCTATGAAGCTACTGTGTTAGCGAAAAGCGTCGCAAGTTTGAATTAAACATTAGTTCAAATATAATGAAGATTGAGACAAATTAAATTGTTTTATTTCGTCCTTTGAAATTGTCTCTCTAATGGTTCAACGTTTTGCCTCAACGAAGAAGTAAATAGACATAATTGTTGAATTTGGTCTAAACGTCATCTGCGTTGGATGAGGGAGAGACACACGCCGAAAATAAATGTCCGGGCGAGGCTTATTAATAGTCACATAATCGGAAATGTTTTTTTGCAGGTTTTTTTTTTTAATGGTGACAGATATCTAGACCAGTTAGGAAATAACGTGGTGCTGGCTATAGCACCAATATTTACTAATCCTAACAATCGAATCTGATGACATTTGGTGTCAACAAGATGGTACTTCCCCTAATTATACCCGAGCTGTACGTACCTATCTAGATACAGTGTTTCCGAAGAAATGGTTGGAAAGTCATGGAGCGATAAAATGGACGCCAAGTAGTCATTAGACTCGACCCCATTTTTTTGTGGGATACCTTAAAAATAAAGCTCACAAAAATAGATCAATTGAATAACAAACTCTACAAGATAGTCTTTACCTGTTTCAATTGAATAAGTTCATCAAAAAGACTTGGATACCTACTGTTAAATTGTGAATGGTTTGAACTCTTAACATTCACATTACAATTTGTTCAGTCATTTTTATTTCTTCCAATGTTAATTATTATCAAATAGAATTCAATTTATATCACTAGAATAATCATTTTACCGCGTATTGGCCACGCTCTTCTCCACCACTCCGCGTATTTTATATTTCCGTGTAAGATTTTCATCTGTTGATTTTCGTGCATCAGATATTATTTTTGTGTTACTATTAGTTTTATCAATACATGTAATATGTTCTGTATGGTCCTTGTGGTGCATTTATTATTCTTTTCCGTTAATGCTGTAATGCTACCGGAACGTTGAAATAAAAATGTAAAAATTGTTTTCCAATTTCCCAATAAATTGACGGAAAGGAAACCATGGATTTTGAAGCATAGGATTCCTCGTTCGTATCAAAGTTATTCTAGAAGTAGAAATAATTCATATTGTGATATATCACTTATGGTCTTACGTTAAGGAAATCAATCGCTGCACTCACTATGCTTTTCGGGATCACCTTGTTAGTTTTATTGATGCAAATATGCTTCTATGGCTGCTTTAGACCATGTGCTGAAATATTTTTTTTTATTGGTGAACCATTTTACCCATCTAAAGCACACGTGTTTTAAAGTTACCGTGGCAACATCAACAACTCGAGAAACGAAGTCTACGAAGTCTAAATCTATGGTCTTAATCATGTCTAAATGACATTTTTTCTATTAATGATCTGATAGGAGTAGTTTGTAAAGCAAAACTTTCATCCGAACAATATTTAACAATGTCGAATTTATAAATTAAAATGGTGCCGTTGGTATTGTTTGGAACATTATTATTTCGATTTTTCAAATCTTAGGAAATGGTATTTAAATTGATACTATTGACATTCACAGAACTCAATAAGGTTGAACTCCCATCAAAATACAAATTGGTTTATGGTTTTCTCATTTCCATGACAACGCAAGGTATACACCATATACATCACGAATTCAACCATTTGACATATAGTTCTTATTTCCATCTATGATTTCCATTTCTTGTTGTTGTAGTAGTTATAGACCAGTATTTATAATTTCAAAGTGTACCAATAAAAAAAATAGCGTAAAGTACTCGCGGATAACTGATCTTTAAGACAAATGCTCACAAAAAATCGCGCGTGTTTCAAAGACCTTAATATCCACGTATACTTTAATATACTATTCTTCACTTTTTTCCGTTCATGAGATTTTCAGATGTTTCCATACTTTTAAGTAACCCTTTATAATTGGCATCGACAAATAAAATATGAAAAAGGCATCTATTCATTGATTCCAAGGTAATGATGGTGTGATGATCGAACCATGAAATACGTAAAGCATGTAGAGTCATTACTCTAGGAATGATAAGAACGGCATGTAGGATGTGGGCGCGCGTGATCTGATGGGAACGTTTTAGGCTTGTGTTCGTGCGGCAAAAAAGATTTTAAAACAGTAAGATGACAAATTTGATGAAGTTCACATTATACCAACTAAAATTCATAATAAAAAGTTCTTCAATCCGGGGAAGGAAGGATATGAAATGGAAAAGATTTACACCGGAGATTTTACTTTTTTAAACGAAAGTATGTTTAGTATTGACTAATTTTCTAGACTTTTGATATAATTCCGCTGGATCTTGCGATGCAATATGAAAAATTTTTTTCAAACTCCTAATTTTTGAAAAATTGAGATAATTCTTCAGAATGGTTTTCGAAGCGACAAACCTAATTAGAATAACAATAACGACTTTCTAATACATGAAAATATAGTCCGGAACCTGAAAACGTTGGTCTTTTCAGATTTCAAGAATTCAAAATAGCAGCCCTACAAAATTCCAATATATATTTTTTTCAATATTACCTCATCCCATGAACATCAACGCTATCGATACGCGGTTTGCTGAAATCGATAAATAATAAGTTGTAGTTTGATTGACAATAACAAGGAAATTTCTTTTGGCCTACTTTCCCAGGATTATGAGTTGTCATACCACATGCCATAACAGAGTTTCATACTTTTGGCTCAACTTTCCAGGATTATGAGTTGTCATACTACATGCCATTACAGATGCGTCCATAAAGTAGCGCGTGAATTCATTATTAGCTAAATAATCAACAATACTAGAAATTTCCGAAGCAGGTCAATGTTTCATTTTAATTTACTATTTTTTCAAATTATCATTCAATATACAGGGTGAACCACCTTCGTGTGATGACATCACAATTTTTTTTGAAGCCACATTTCGCAGCCAATATGCGAGATTTTGAAGCAGAAGTTTTTCACAGCGATGGATAGGAAGAACGGTATCTGTGGAATGGCCCACTACATCACCTGATCTCCATTAGATACCTTTCCATGGGGTTATTTGGAATCTAAAGTCATCACAAACAAACCTGGAGATATCAGTCAACTACAAGACTGAAACAAGAAATACAGAACATTACACCTGCTACGCTACAGGATGTGACACAAGAGAGAGATGCTCGGTTCAGTTATTGTCTAACGACCAATGAAGAAGAATTTGATTCATTGTGAATTTCCATTTCCATTTTTTCCTACGTAATGTGCTAGAAGGACATTTACAATCGATCGATCAAGAAGGGTATTATTTCAACCATATCTATGTCGACAATAGCCTGATACTCTGATATTATTTTGGCAAAAACAGATCAATCCAGGAAATGTGATGTGAAGTTCTGTAATTTGATTTATCTTGTAAAAATAAGCTCTTCCTATAATAATGATACTATCCGATTATATTAACAATTATTCATTTTATTCCAGTGCCTGGCAAAGAACTGATATTGAAAAAGGTCGATGCTGAATATGGCATGATAAAAGTTGAGTGTTTAGCGGACGATGTTTACCCCATGCCATCGATAATCATCGAATCACGCATACGGTGAGTTGTTTTTTCCATATTATCTATTTTCCACTACTAATGAAAATACTATGAAACAAATTGAAACTAAAATTGGTATCGCTGCTATTTCATACCCGTTTACAGCAATTTGCATATAAATATCACTAGAGCTGCTTGTAACTTTGTAGCTGCAATAAAAAGAAAGTTATCAATAATACCAACTTGAAGACCCTGTTTCTATGAAAGGCTCAATAACAGAATTTGCAAGGTACAATATATTGTTCTGGGGAAAGAAAACTCTCCTGTATAAGCCAATGTGGCAAAAACAAGAGATGTACAGAGTGGTCCTCAAGTAATTGTACATAGAAGTGTAGTACAATCTCCACTCCAAAATATTGCGATTTTAACCAACAAGCCTCAGTAAAATGTTGATATTAAGAGAGATACAGGGTGCTGAAAATAAAATTTAAATTTTCGTTTTTCACAATAACTTCAACGCTTTTTGATGTATAGGCACAAAAATTGGAGGCTGGTGGTTTTTGAATATGAAAAATAATTATTTTGTACCTATTTTTTTTTTTTTTTTTTCGGGCCGAGATGGGAAACTCATGTTCGACTGGGTCCTTAACCAGTACCCAGACAGTGTTGGACTCATCCCCACGGAGATGCCTACCAACCAAACCCACCTCAAACTCGCCGTTACTCCCGCCTTGGAATCACTACCCTAGCATACTTCAAGACGGGCGGCGGTCCCTCACACACTCTCCCTCATCTTCCTCCTTCTTTCACTCCCACCTCTCTCATTCCATAGCGAGTGCTTCTCTTTCCCTTATCATGCTCTCTACTACGCCACTTATCTCCATCCATTCCTCCTCGCCCTTCAACATAATCTCCACCATATTTTCCCAATACACCGCCTCTCCCAGTTTATTCTCTAACTTCTTCATTCTTCCAGCATCTAAACACATGTCCCACATCATCCTCCACTTCACATCTCTCGCACACTCCAGTTTTTTTTTTTCCCAATCTTGTGGAGGTAACCCACTCTCGACCCATGCCCTGTGAGCACCTGCGTCAAGAAGTAGTTCACTTCTCCAAATTTCCGGTCCACCCAATTTCTCCTGCTCCCAATCGCTCCTTTTAGCGCGCCCTCATACTCATCCCACCTTCTCTCCATTTCCTCATCCATCCAATCCTGTACTTCCTCTCTGCTTGCTCTCCTCCAGCGTTTCTGTCTGGCTCTAGCCATCAGATCCAATGGATAGGACCGTGCCAGCACTGCTGCTGCCAGTCCACCCACTGTCCTGTACGCCTGCACCACCCTCAAAAGTATTCCTCTCTGCACCCGCAGGAGTGGTCTAACCCTCGCATTCACCCCTGCTTTCTCACCCCACACTTCAGCGCCATACAGCATACTCTGCTCTACCGTCCTACCAATTATTCTCCTCTTCCATTCTCCCGGTCCTTTCACATTACCCATCAATCTTCCTAGCCACGCTGCCCTTACTTTTGCCTTCTCTGCAGCCTTCAACATATGGGTTTTGAAGGATAATTGGCTATCCAACCACACCCCCAGATACTTCACCGCTTCCTCCATCCGAATTTTCTTTCCCTTCACCATCACCCCCACCTCCCTTGCCTTGCTCCGCCCCTTCACCAATAGTCCCACAGTCTTATCCTCAGCTACTTCCAGTCCACACCGCTCTATCTTCTCCACAATCTTCCTACACATCCTCTCCGCCTTTCTTTCTATCTCCACCTCTCCCTTTGCCGTACATACCAGACATACATCGTCCGCATACACCGTAATCTCACATCCCTCTTCACATGCTATCCCACAAACTTCATCAAACACACACTTCCAAAGCGTCGGTCCCAGAACCGAGCCCTGGGGCACTCCAACCTCCGTCCCATACCTTCTCCCTCTAGTGTCCACTATCGCACGCCCCGTCAGGTAGTCCTCTACTAGATTAACTAGCCCCTCCCCTACTCCAAGCTTTGTCAACGCGCTCAACACCGCCCGTTTACTCACACTGTTGAACGCGTTTCCCACGTCGAAGAACACAAGCAGGGCCAATTTCTTATTCCTACCATTACCCTGCCTAGCCCTTTGCACCAAGTCCACCACCCTGCCCAGCGCTGAGATGCATGACTTCCCTTCTACAAACCCATGCTGGTTTTCCCTAAAACCCCCATTCCTATCAACTTCCTCCTCAATCCTAACCTTCATTATCCCCTCCATCAATTTACCCAATCCACACAGCAGGCTAATGGGCCTGTAGTCTCCCGCCCGTTTTCCATCCCTACCCGTCTTCTTCACAAGGATCACCCTGGCCACCTTCCACCTTTCCGGAAACTCTTCCTCCCTCAATATCCTGTTAAACAGTCCAAAAAAGTATTCCCCATTGTCATCCAACAGCCTCTTCACCATATCACCTCTCATGCCATCTATCCCTGGGGCTTTCCTTACCTTAATATTTCTCCCCCCCTCCTCTATTTCCCACTTCTCTACCGACCTTATCCCTCTCATTTTCCCTATCTCCCTAGTATTCTGGGCTTCCCGAATTCTGCCCTCCCCACCTCCTTCTACCCCTGTAAACAATTTCTCTATAATCTCTTTCTCCCAATCTTCCTCTAGTACCACGTTCCTGTTTCCACCCATTCTTTTCACCGCTATCTCATACGCCTTCCCCCATGGGTTGTTTTCCAACTCCCCCAGTAACTCTTCCCATTTTCTTCTTTTTTCCCTCTCCACCCTGCGCTCCAGTTCCTTCTTTTTCTCCTTATATCCCACTCTTCCCTCCATCCCTACTTTCCCCCTCAACATTCGTCTTCGTTCCTTCTTACACTCCCGCCACAGACTCTCTATTTCCTCGTTCCACCAGTAATTAGCCCTCCACTTGCGCCTATTACCCCTTTTCCCTTCTCTCCTGCAGCCCTGTATCACATCATACAGTTTCTCTACATCATGCCCAAGTCCCCTACCTATCTCCTCCTTTAATTTCTTCCTCACTCTTTTTGCCTCGGCCTTCGTCCACTTCCATCCCCACTCTTCCAACAATTCCTTTCTCCCTCCTCTTATATTCGTCTCCACATACCTATGTAAACTCAAGCTTTCCTCATCCTCCAGCACCCTCCAACTACTCACTCTTTCCCCCAGCCATTCATCACACGCTGTGATGTCAATAAATGATGAACCCCCGTCACCCCTCACGAAGGTGGGCAACAGTCCATCATTCAGCACCGCCAATCCGTTGGATGTCAATACTTCCTCCAGGATCTCTCCTCTCCTGTCCGTTTTTCTCCCTCCCCAGGAAGTATTCTTGGCATTGAAGTCACCTGTCACCATTCTTCTTACAACTCTCCTTTTCCCTTTAGACACCCTAAGATCTTCCTCCAGTCCTGTCATACTCCTCTCATATTCTTCTAGGCTGACATTTGGACTTATATACACACTGTACACCACCATGTCTCCAATTCGCACTACCACCCAACCGTTACCCTTCCTCACTTCATCCGCCCTCATTCCATCTCCCACCACTCTTATTCCTGCCTCTCCTGTATCATCCATTATCCAACCTTGCTTTCCCACATATCTAGCGTTCACCTCAGATCCACACACCACATCCACTTCCCTTCTACCAATTACCTCATCTAGAATATCATGTGCTACTCTGCATTTTCCTAAATTTATTTGTAGCACCCTCCATCCCTCCTCCACATTTTCTCTTCCCGAGGTCTGTTCGCCCCTTCCTCCTATTTGACCGGACTCATCCCCTCTAAGGGGTCCAGAGGGTCCCTCCCATTTTTTCCATCTTTGTTTCCATTACCTTCATTAACTACCTTCCTCCCCCTACTACACTCTGTTTCCCCTGGCTTGTGTCCCCTTTCCCCACATACCCTACAAAGGAAGGCTTGCCGGCAGTCTTTGGCCATGTGTCCCACGCTTTTACATAGCCAGCATTCCCTTGTCTTCTCCACTCTCCTTGCCTTACATCTCGCTACTTGATGGCCCTTCATTCCACAACCAAAACATCTGCCCTCCTCTCTCCCCTCTATTATATTCACCCTATTCAAGTCCAGCCTAATTTCCCTTTTTCCTAGTAAGGCTACCGCCTTCTCGCATTCCACTCTCACCACCGCCATTTTCATTCCGTTCCTCTCCCTCACCACTTTCAACACCCTCGTCCCTTCCCCAATCAATTCCTCTATTTTCTTACTCACCATTCCATCTTCCATCCATGGGTCTATCCCTACCATCTTAATGGTTTTTGTTTCCCTCCCCGCCTCCACTGCCCTAGCTCCTGTCACCTTTTCCACCTCCTTCAGAATTCCCCTCACCTCAACCCCCTTCTTTGCTTCTATAACCACCTCCCTGTTCCTAGAGACTCTGAGTCTATCCACCCACTTTCCCTCCATCTCCGTCAGACCCTTCTTAATCTTATCTATCCCCTCCTGGTTGACTTCTCCAAGATCCTTCAGGATTACCGCCTCATTCCTGACCTCCTTTTCCCTATCTATATAAATAGTCACCTCAGTCCCATCAGCTCTAACCCACGCGACCATCTTCTTCAGCACCTCCACCTCCACATGCTCCAGCCTGTGTAGCCCAACTCTAACCCCGCTTTCCACTTCCCCAAACAGTCGGCTCATCAAATTAAAAACCTTCCTCTCATCCCTACAATCTCCCTCCATCCGACAGATCAACACCTCCGCGTTGACCCTGGTCCCTTTTCTCTCCGTAGTGCGAACCTCCTTAACCCACTCCATTTCCTCTCCTTTCCCTGCCAGCATCGGATACCTCTCCCTAAACATCTTCTGTATCCCCTTCTCCATTCCACTGTCCTCCTTAGTCACCCACACCACTTTTATCTTTTCCTCCCCTAAAATGGGATTTCCTACTTTCACCTCTATTCCCTCCCGTTTTTTGTCCTCCCAGTCCCTATTTCTAATCTCATTCCATCCATCCCAGTCTCTTTTCCCGGTCTCCCATCGTGTTTGCCTTCTCTCCATCCTATCTTCCTCTTCCTTCCTCCTATTTTGTACCTATTTAGATGTATTTTGCAGAGGGCGTCACATCGGCTACGCATGCGGCAAAAATGTACGCAAAATCTTTTTGCCTTTTATATTAGCGCTACTTTTGTGAAAAATAACAAAAAACAACACCAAAAAGCTAACCTAGCAAAAAAAGGTTCATTTGATAGTATCCCCAAATCTTAACGGTTTAAAAGATAATCACATTTTATTACATTTAACTTCATGTTTATTATTCAATGGAATAACGTTCGAAAAATGTAGTGTGTACGATAATTATCATTTTTAGTATTAAGATAAACAGTATTAGGGTATAGTAGCAGTTGACATGGAAAATATCTAGGGTACTTTTAATATTTAAAAATAATAATTATCGTTCGCACAAGTACATTTCTCTAACTTAAATTCATTAAATAATAAACATGTAGTTAATCACTGAAATGTAATTATCCCCAAGACCGTTAAGATTTAAGGACACTAACAGATATACTTTTTTTGTTGTAATGATGTGTACTTAATCATTTCACACAAAAGTAGCTCTAATGTGGAAGGCAAGAAAGTTTTGAGTACATTTATGTCGCAAACGTGGCCTATGTGGCGCCCTCTACAAAATACATTGAACTAGGGACAAAATTATGATTTTCCATATCTAAAAACCTTCGATATCAAATTTTGGTGCATATTCGTCGAAAAGCTCTCAAGTTATTGTGGAAAGCGAAAATTAAAATTTCATGCTCAATACCCTGTATCTCTCTCAATATCAACATTTCATTGAGGCTAGTTGGTATAAATCGTAATATTCTGAAGTGAAGATTGCACTGTACTTTTATGTACAATTACTTGTTGACCATCCTGTATTACGAAAAAACATCGATTCCAGTGAAAAGTGGAATGCAATAATATATCAAAAATTAGAACCAGAATACAATAATGCACTCACAATCTATTCTAAAGCAATTGTGACTGGATAAACTCTCAAGTTGTCTCTAATCGGTTCCAAATCGTAATTTCATCACTTCAGAATATTCTTGTGATTTGGCCACTGAACCTATTTATGTGATCCAGAGACTGGAGATGTCTGGGTAGCTATTCTTTGAAATCATACGATCCGGTGCTTCTCTCGTACGATCTATCGACTCCCACGATCGAAATCGACTAATTCTTGAATCTACATGTGGACGTTAAAAATTATTGCGTTGTTGCCATCATTGTTTGATACAAAAGATCTACTTTTTGGTTATTTTTAGCCTCTTTTTTTGTACGGTTGTCATACTTTTCTATCATAAATTACTTTTTATATTTGTTTGTCACTACCAATAATAAAAAAGGTAGTCTGTTCAGTAAATCAATGATTATTGGAATTAAATAAAAATGAGTCAGTCGCGTTTTACTCCTTACGAAAGGAGTGCCCCCCCAAACGGCATGCTTCCAAGTGATAGTCATATAAAAACCTGAAGCCCCTATCTTTGCCAATTAGTACTTCCTCGTCTTCCTCCCGTAAATCCTCCATCATTACTGGCCAAGAATAATAGTTCTCCATGTCCATAATAAAACACCGATTGAAAACACTGAAAATCAGTGAAACCACCAAAACTCACGACAAAGTATTTTTCTCATCTCTATGCACTGCACATGAATTCAAGGTTCAAAGAAACAGAGAACTGGCAAAATAATTACGTAATGCATGGAAAGATAGTGATTATATACTTATTATATACAAAGCTCTATTTAAAAACCTCTTTACTAGGCAAGCTCCAATTCATTCGACTCTGCTCCTCTATTTCAGACCATGCGATCCGTAGCGTATGATTTTTATGAGACCAATAATATCGGATCACGGGCCAAGAATATAACGACGATCACCTCATGTGATCATTCGCGCCGCTCATTGTTCAGGAATAGACGTCCTGACATGTATGTCCCTGCTTTCACATCGTTAGATCTATTTTAGATCTTTAAGTCAAGTAATGTTATCCTAACCAATTCGGTAATTATATATAAGGTACATTGTGATTAATTCAACAGTTTACAATGATTAAAGAGACGTAACAACAATGCCTGATTGATTTCCGTGTTACTGCTCGGTAACTTCAACAGTTAGTTTATACAAGAAACAGCAAGAAACAACAACCGGCCATGATATGTGAGCACCTCTTTGGACTATCGGGTAGAAATAAACTTTCGAGTGAACAATCATTTACAATGATAATGGGGGCCATGTTTCGTACAATTCTATGCCTTTCACATTCCTCAGATAAAATCTGAGCTCTAAATCGAAATGGAGAGAACATTCCACGTTCACTATATCCACGACAGATTTATGCATCAACTGCAGTAAACAGAACACGTTCTTACAGTGGTATGGAACTTAATAAGTGGCAAGAATATTCAAATATGCATTCGGGTAGGAAAAAATTTGATGAAGTGTTTTAATAATTTATAATAGGGAAGGTTCGTGACGATAAACTGGTTTTCACAGTGGTGGAAATAAGAGAAAATAACTCAGAAATATTTCCATCAATATATAGTCTATCAGGAAATATTGAATATAATTAATTAATCCATACCAGATTTCGTGTCCTCGGCACCTAAGTCCCGTTTCAGATGGACGCGTATGGTACGCGTGCGTATTAAAGGTTACGCGTATGTGTACGCGTGGTTTTACTTTCGCATGGGGCGTACAGTCGTTGGCAGACAGTAGTAACAAAAGAAACATGCAAGGAGAAACATCTAGCGCTGTTGCCATTGATGCATATTATATTTAAAAAAAAAGTCAAAAAAAGATAAGGATATGGGTACATCCTATTGATTGATCAATTACTATTGTTCCTATATCATCCCAGGATTTTTGCCATAAGTCCCGATATTTATATTCTTCGTTAGAACTATCCCATAAATTGGGTCTCTGTTCAACTTCGCTAATAAGTATTTCAGTATCGATAAACCTATTATCATTAGCCATTTTCTGTTCACAACTTAAATATTGGTTGGAATCGGCAACAATGAGAAGCACTCTCAACCACATACGCTGGTATACGCGTCGTACCATCTGAAAACAACAACTAAACGACGAGCAAGCTGCGCCTCGCGTTCCTACGTGGAGCGCACGGGCTGAGCCGTCGCCCGGCGTATGAATTGAAGCGCGCTCACGGCCATCCGCTCTACGCGTCCATTTGAAAACCTACATTCAATTTATGATATCTGACCTCACGCGTATGGTACGCGCGCGTTCCATACGCGTCCATCTGAAACGGGACTAAGGCTCCAGGCTTTTGGAGTTTTGGGTGCTACAGTCCTCACCAGGATCACTAGCTTTTCCAGTAGATCCTTCTTCGAGAAACTCTCAATAGCGCAAATTTTCTCTAGGACTTCTGTATCTGTAGAGTAGGGAGGGTGAGTGTGTAGGCTCACAGCACTTAGGCCACATGTGACCCATTGTACATCCTCCCGAGGAGTTGTCCTCCTAGGTCATTGTCCATCCTGTCCTTCTCAGGAAGGTGGACAGGTCACTGGGAGACATCTCCTTTATATCGGCAGGTGTAGGCCAAGACTCACCGAACACACACTCTCTTATTGACGATAACTCCGGACACTCGCATAAGACATGCCTGACAGTTTCATCTTCCTGTTCACACATCCTGCATAGAGGTGTGTCCACTAGCCCCATAGTATGGAGGTGTTTACTTAGTTGACAGTGACCAGTCAGGAATCCTACTGTTAAACGTAGGTTTTTCCTGGTCATCGCCAAATATTTCTTCGGCGCCAGCTTCCGAGGGTCGCCCAGGGTGATCCTGGCAAAACTGCATCCTTTGATTCCATCCCATCTCTCAAGGGATTGAGCATGGGTGTAACGTTTGGTTAGTTCCGCAATTGTCGAAGTCGTTAGGCCGTAGGTGTCACTGGGTCCTAGAATTTTCAGTCCAGCGGCTTCCCTGGCTAAAGAATCAGCAATGCGATTTCCTTTACTCCTGTCGTGCCCTTTAACCCACCTCAGGATAATGTTGTTATCTGCCGAGACGTCAGCTAAATCTTGGTGGCACTCTAGTACTAGCCTCGATATAACACGTTGTCTGTTCAAGGCTAATAGGGCTTGTCTACTATCAGTGCAGATTATTATGGTTTTGCCAGAAATTCCTCTTCTGGTTAGTTCTTTTGTGGTAATTGAGATACCAGCCAGTTCTGTTTGAACCACGCTGGTATTGTTTCCCATTCCCCACTTAATCTTGAGGCTCAGTGCTCTCGAGTAAACTCCACAGCCTGAGCCTTCTTTCATTTTTGAACCATCTGTATATATGCGTATTGCATTTGCAGCATCTGGCTCTGTGTTCTGTTTTATTTGAATTTTGTAGGGTTTGTTAAACAAAAACCTGGGTTCAATTGCATCGTTGGCTGCCTGCAGGAGAGGTAGCGCAGTGAGCGCTTCCTTCCATAGGCTCAACCTCAATTGGCCCATTCCTACTTCGGGGTTTACACCAGCCGTGCGCAATCGTACCATTGCCATTAACGCAACCTCTTTGACGTGTAGGTCCAGAGGGGTCAGACCAGTAATTAGTTCCATTGCTGCAGTTGGTGTTGTTCTCATGGCTCCTGTGATGTTCAAACAAGCCATTCGCTGTATTTGATATAATTTTTGGATGGCCGTTGCTTGTAGAACCTTCGGTCCCCATGCAATTGCTCCATACGTTAACATGGGTCTTATTATTGCAGTGTAGATCCAGGTGACCACACGGGGCGACAGACCCCATGTGCGTCCCACTGTCCTCCGACACTGCTCATATGCCACATATGCTCTTTTTGCTTTGCTGTGTAGATGAGAGTTCCATGTTAGTTTCCTGTCGAGGGTAATACCAAGGTATTTCACCTCTTCCGAAAAGTTTAGTTTGCTTTTGAAGATTTCGGGAGGTTTCAAACCCGATAAACTTCTTTTCCTGGTGAAAAGGACCATCTCAGTCTTTCTGGGATTGATCGACAATGAGTGTTCCTTACACCATTTTTCAATTAATTTAAGCCCATCCTGCGCTCTATCGCACAGTGTGTTCACAAATTTGCCAGTCTGCAAGATAACTATGTCATCTGCGTATGCGATTGTGTAGAATCCATTGTTGTTGAGGTGATTAATCAGGGTGTCTAGGACTATGTTCCACAGAAGGGGTGATAAGACTCCTCCTTGTGGACATCCCCTCATGACCAGTCCTCTTACTGTGATGTCTTCTACATTGATACTTATTGCTCTACTAGAGAGCATCTTGAGTATCCATTCTCCTACTACCAGAGGTACATTCCTGGAGTTGAGTTGTTGGGTAATTGTTGGAAAGGTTGTTTTATCAAACGCTCCCTCGATATCTATGAATATACCCAGGGTGGATTCTTTGTTGTCCAATGATCTTTCGATTCTGCCAACCACTTGGTGAAGGGCCGAATCAGTGGACCTTCCCGGAGTATATGCATGCTGATTTGGATGAAGTGGGTTGTGAACTAGCACTTCATCTCTTATATACCGCTCGCATAGCCTCTCCATTGTTTTTAAAAAGAACGATGTGAGACTAATTGGTCGGAATGCTTTTGGTAAGGTGTAGTCCATCCTACCTGGTTTGGGTATAAATACCACTCGTACTTCTCTCCACTTACTGGGAATATACCTCAGAGCTAAAGAGGCTCTGAAAATTCCAACCAGGTGCGGCATAAGAGTATCCATTCCCCATTGAAGTAGGGCTGGTCTTATTCCGTCAGGTCCTGGTGACTTGAAGGGGGAAAAGCCCGATATGGCCCATCTTATCTTGTCCTCATCAATTAGTGCACTAGCATATTGCCAGTCATATTGTGAGGGTGTTGTTGATACTTCCGTCCAGTTTGACGTTCCAGGAAAGACAGAACCTGGGAAGTGAGTTTCCATAAGAATCTCAGCGCTCTCTTGAAGGTTGGCGGCCTTGTCGCCATTTTCCCTTGTCAGGATGCCGATACTCTTATGGTGGTCGTTTGAGAGTGCCTTCTGTAGCCTAGAAATTTGTGGGAAGTCTTCGACTGCCTCACAATAGGCTCTCCAGGCTTCTCTTTGCTTTTGTCTGCAGACTTTTTTGAACTCTTTGAGGTTGGCTTTATATACTCCCCAGTCCTCTTTGAGTTTTGTTCGTTTTGCCTTGTTAAAGGTCGTTCTCGCTGTCTTTCTGAGGTGTTCCAGTTCAGGGCACCACCAGGTATTGGTCGTGCCGCCTGTCTGAACCATCCTCATCGGACAGGATTCCTTATAGGCAATGTCTATTTTGTTTTGGATAGATACTGTGTACCTTTCCAGTTCCTCATTATTGCTGGGAGTCAGGACCTCTGTTTCCCGCAGAGCACCTATTAAGAGTCGATTGTAGAGAGCTACATCCGTCCTCTTTGGGTCACGGGATTTTACAGTGGTCCTGAGATCCTGGCTTACCGTATAGGTCAGCCAGCGGTGGTCTGACATAGAAATATGATCCGACACCTGCCAGTCCTGAATTTTGATTGATATTTTGGCTGTCGCCAGCGTAATATCTATTAATGTTTGGCTACGGGCGTTAATGAATGTCGGCTCCGTACCTCTGTTTGAGATTGTTAGATCTTTCTTAATTATATATTCATAAAGAGACTTACCTCGGGCGTTGATATCCTTGCTGCCCCAGCTCAAGTGGTGTGAGTTTGAGTCGCAACCCAATATCAGCTCCACTCTCTGGTTGAGGCAGTGATCCACTAGTACCTCCATCTCTTTAGTCGGTGGTAGGGTGGCTGCATCCGAAGGTAAGTACACCGATGCGAATACCAACGCCGTATATTTGCCTCTTCCATCTGGACATTCCACTTTAACCACAGTAAGGTCTGAGGTGCAGAATTGTGCCATCTGAGAGACTCTGTATTTCCTTGGGACGTAAACAGCTGTCCTAGGTTGTTGATTGCTTGGTAGGCTAAAAATTTGACCCGTTAGACTACTGAAACCAGTAATTTTGGTCTTTATTATCCAGGGCTCCTGGATCAAAGCTATTGCATCCTCCAATACATCAAGGTGGCGACATAGTGTTGCCGTTGCCGCCTTTTTGTGTTGGAGGTTGCATTGTATGATATTTACCTTTTCTACAACGTTCTTGCCCATGAGTAGGTTGCCTGGAGTTGGGTTCACTTTAGAGGTCCATCTGCTCCTCCGCTAGGGGAGAGACGACCTCGCTGTATTCGGGTGCCTCCTCCGTCAGGTCATCGAATGCTTCGACGTCCTTTTCGGGACCCATGGTGGCCTTGGGGTCAATATCCACTCTAGGTGGCTCGACTACCAAGGACCTCGGGTCTTCAGAGGTACCCCCTGCTTCCTTTCTCGTTACCCGGATAGTCAATGAGGTGAACGCATAGCTCATCCTCATCGACTTCTTCTTGAGGACAGCCATATCCTCGTCTCCGATTCCAAAGACGAAGAGGTGTCCTTCTGGGTTCACCTTCACCTCATGATGGAAAGTGCACCACCTTGCCACCGTCAGATCAGGGTTCTGCACCCTAAGCCGACCAAGCACCCTCTCTTTTTCACCGGATGTCGTCTTGTGGACGTCCTCCGGGATCCAGAGCGAGGCCTTGGTCAGCTTAGGGAGCCTATCCACACTAACGACCGCCAGTGATGCCTCCTCCCACGGCTTGAGGTTTTTTGTGGCTCAGCCACTCTAGCGTCCCGTCGTCATCGCAGACCACTCTGATAATTTCACCGGAGTATGTCCACGACTTAAACGTGGGCGCTTTGCTATTGCTGCTGGAGGCGGAGAAGATGATCTTGTCCAGTTCCTCTAGCAGTTGATTTTTGATGATTCTTTCCCGTTCTGCGGTAACCTTACCGTACGGGTTGGTCTCATCTATGATAGCAACCTTGAGGTGTCTCAAGGCGGCATCCGCAAAGGTTTTGGAAGGCGCGGCGACATTTCTGTCGCTGCGCGGCTTCTTCAGCCTTCT
>CAJUYG010001332.1:0-20881 GCA_910591675.1 Galerucella calmariensis
GCCGCAGATCGATCCACACGAGTACATAGCTGGGCATCATACTCATTGACGTCACCATATTTGTCGCGCTATAAAGGTGGTTTGAAATTTTTTTTAAATGACACGGATCTTCAAACTATGTTTACCAAGTTGATATTGATTCGAATAAACAAGACTTTAGGGCTTTTCAGACGCCGCTTAACGATATCTATTATTGAATAAAAAAAAATTGGAAAGTTTCATATTTTAATGATAAGTTTTCTCCAAAAAAATATGGATCAATAATTGTATTTCCTACAATACCAGCCCATACGTGGATTTTCATAGTTATTTTTTTATGGCACTATTGAGTAGTTTTCTTAACGATGAATTGTCATCGGTAGCGAAATATTGGAAAAACTCGTTAATTTAGAAGTTAAAAAATTAATCTTCAATTTTATATTCTGCCCCCCATCCAAAAAAAAATAACAGTGAAACGTCATCATCCATGCTAAGAATACAGACAGGCGTCATAGTCGGTCGGTATACCTGCTCTACTATCTTACACCACCCTACACTAACTACTTACCTACAAGTAAATTAACTTGCGTCGGAACGTTTGAAAATTTTGGTACATCTTTTCTCTGGCGCCTCACACGTCTGTTATCATAATACAACATTCAATACTTGATTTAAACTAGCCAGAACTCGCCAGACAATAGGAGGGGTAAGGAAATTTTCGGTAACCCATAAATCGACGAAGTGAATTTACTTGTTGGTAGTTAGTGTACGGTGCTTACACGGTCAAACTAGATAATATACCTTCTGTATGTTCCTTGTGGTATATTATTCATTCTTTTTTTAATTTCTTGGGAAATTAAACCACAATATTTTTAAATTCTTTATTTCAACGTTTCGGTAGCGTTCCAGCTACCGTTGTCAAGAAAAAATAAGTAGAAATTACTTTTTATCCCTAACTGACACAACAGAAAAAATTTGACAACTAGACAATCAAAAAATATTTTGAAGTTTGACTGCAAAATTTTGTTATCAAATTTTTATTAAGGTCCATTCATAGTAGATCATATCTATGGCAAAATGTGAAATGAAATATTTCATTTTATGACATTCCAACGATATGATAGTCTACTAGAAATGGAATCCAGTGAAGTGCACGTTCCAGGAACGGTTTTTATTGGGATAGCGCGTTTTTTTCGCTTATATTGGAAATGTTGTTAATAAAACGCGTTTCTTGATAGTTTTTTTGTGTATGAATATTTAAGTTTTTGAAATATGTATACTCAGTTTTGTGATTTTGTGTATTGAAATGTGTATCGATTAACAACTATTCAAATTATAAATCATAAGAAAACCTGGATAAAAACTTATGATGCTATCCTGATAACTAAATTTGACTACATTCGGCTGAAATACTAGCTAGACATTTATCTGCATTTAGTTGTATTAAAGCACTTTCTTTGATTTTCCGTCTTTTATTATTGGGTTCTTTTAATATTATTTTTTATGAATCCCATTGAATTTGATGACCCTCTTCCCAAGCATGTTTGCAAATAGCTGACTTAAGGAATTCCCTATCTTTGATATATTTTTTGTGTTCGTTTATTCGTACTTTCAATGGTCTAGATGTTTCACCTAAATAAAATTTGTCGCATTCACATGATATTTGATATATACAGTTTTTTGAAGATTGTTCTTCATTCTTTGGTTTCGTTTTTGTTAGTATTGATCTCAATGTATTATTCGATTTAAAACTAGTTCTAATATTGAATTGATTACCAATTTTCTTAATTCTTTCTGATAAACCCTTAACATACGGTATTGTCAAGTTTCTAAAAATTATGTTAGCTGAATTATTAATATTATTGTTTTGTGGTATTAACAATGAGCCCCTCTCTATATGCTTAATCTCCTTATTTACAAATTCTGCAGGGTAATTATTGTTATTTAAAACATCTTTTAAAAAAGTTTTCTCCTTTGTAAATTGATCATCACTAAAACAAATGATTCTGGCCCTATCGTATAAAGATTTTACTATCCCTTTTTTAACGCTTATAGAATGATTAAAGTCAAAATTCAAATATCTATTAGTGTGTGTTGGTTTGCGGTATACACTTGTTTCATACCCTGTAGATGTTTTATTAATAAGAACATCTAAAAATGGCAAAAAATTGTTGTTTTAAATTTCAATTTCAAATTTTATAGATTCCTCTCCTTCATTTATATTTTTTAAAAAATCATTAAGAGATATTAAATCATGAGGCCATATTGCGAAGATGTCGTCTACATATCTCCACCAGACAATTGGTTTTAATTTTTGATTATTTACTATTTTGGCTTCAAAATGTTCGATGTAAATATTTGATAAAATTGGTGAGAGACAAGAGCCCATGGCAAGACCGAAATTCTGTTCAGAAAAATCATTATTGAATTGATAATATATTTTTGTTATACATAATTTTAATAATTCTATTATTGCTGTAACGCTCAATTTGGTTCTTTCTGTAAGGGTCTGATCAATTTCTAATTTTGATTGGACAAGTTCTATTGTTTTTTGTACCGGTACATTCGTGAAGAGACTAACTACATCAAAACTGACCAAATAATGGTTTTTGTTGAAATTCAAATCTGATAGCTTCTCTATAAAATGATTGCTATTTCTGATGTATGAATTTGTCTGTCCCGCGAGGGGTTCAATAATTTTCAATATATGATTCGATAGTTTACTGCATGGGGAATTAATGGTGCTACAAATTGGTCTCAATGGTATGTTTTGTTTATGAATTTTTGGCAGACCATAAAAATGTGGTGGCTTACTGTATTTAGGTGTTAACATTGTTCTTTCACGACTAGCAAATTCGTTCTTGAATTTGAAAAGTGTTTTATACATTTTGTTTTCAATAGATTTGGTAGGATCATTTGGTAGCTTAGTATAAGGGCCATTTATTAATAAATCCATTACTTTTGAATCATAATCAACTTTGTTCATGATAACAGTAGAATTGCCCTTATCAGCCGGTAAAATAATTATAGAATCATCTTCTTTGAAATTTTTAATTGATAATATACGTAGAAGAGATGGTGGTCGTTTTTACAATAGTGATATTGAAATGCAGGCATTTCATACATGTTTCATACTGGCATTGGATGTCAAAATCGTTATTACAAAAACCATCATCTCTAGATTTGTCAGCTGAACGCCACCAAACTAGATTCGTAGTTTCGTGTCACGATCCGTGGGTTTGCTTATGTTCTGCAAATTTTTCAAAACATTTATATATTACAATAACCATGAAAAAATAATATTCTCCAGTCTAAGACCCAAATTAATAATCTTCGCTTGAGTTTTATAGAAAGTGAATAATAAACTAAAATCAAAAATCGACGTGGTTCAGGATTTTTGTATTACTGTTTATGCACTAAGTAGAATTTATGCGTTACTTTATGTACGCATTGTATCTTAGTTTAAAGTAAACTAGGATTTATCTTCTTCAACCCATTATTTTGATAAGGAAAAGGAATCTCAACAGTGTGACATTGCATTGCATAAAACTTAGTGATAGGTGACGTGTGTCACTCATGCACCAGAACAATAAGTAGATAATACAACAATCATTGTACATTTTAATCTCTTTTAATGGTTTTATCATTACTTAGCAGGACTGCATTGAATCTGATAAAGATTAATGGAGGTGTTTAAATAATTATGAGATAATTTTATGATATAATTAGATAACGAAAGATATTTATACAATTTTTTAGGTGTACAACTGGTTATCGTTATTGGTTTCGCATCATCTCTGGGAAAAATTCGACGGAGCGACATGAGCGCTTTCAAAGTATTAGTAACAAATCCAACCGTGCCCGATAAAGGTACTAAACTACTAGCCGAAAAAGGGTAAGTAATTTTCGTAATTTCATATTGATCTCAACACTAAGTATGCTGTAAGCTTTGTAAGTAATTGCTATAATATGAAGGGAATAGGAAATCAAAATCCACGAGACTTGCTTTGTTGTTTTGAAAATACTCTTCTCAAAGATCAATATATTTTTACATAAGTTTGAACCAACTTTTTCCGAAAAAACATCCTTATATATGAAAGAATTTTCACTTCAAATATAACCAGAGCTTAAATTATTTACGCAGATTTTCTTAAAATATTCGTATCCCAAAAGAAAATCTCCGGAAATAATTTAAGCTTGCGTGGTATCCGGTGAGAAAATTTCACACCTTGATTTGGAAAAAAGTTATCAAGCCAACCTGGATTTTTTAAATTAATTTCTCCGGCTGCCAAGTTGGACAGGATATTGTTGTTTTTTAGATATCAATATAAACATTTTTTCAATCAAATATTTTAGAAGAAATCCGATAATCAAGAATTCCTGAATGTTTGCAGCTTTCACTACAGATACGTCATATCATTAAAGATGAAGCTAGCCACTTTCTGATTTAGATGTTTTATAAATCAATATCCAGCCATTCGAATTTGAAGTTTAAAGAACTGTCAAAGTCTATGATATATATCACATATATTATGAGTGTTTTGATTTTGTTGACAGTTTATTCGAGTTTGACGCTTCAATATTATGAAAAAATTATTTTAGTTCTTCACAATTCTTCAGGTTAAAAAAATGTCAATATCGTATAAATCTTGTTTTGTATTGGTGATTCAAATTAGGATCGTAGCGCCGGAGCGGCGATAACTGAACTACTTATTAGTACATTTTTGTAGAGGTAGAGCCTCAATGATCTTTTACATAACGTTTCCATTGTTTGATTTTAGTTTAGACGTTGCCTTTCGTTTTTTTTTATTATGTTCGTAGTTTTATAAGTATTGTTAACTGTATTTGTTACACTAATTTATGTCAAGGTTAGAGATATATAGTGCCGTTTTCTGCTGCCAGATCGAGTATCGCTTATATTGAATTCCCAACCAATGAATCAATAGTGTAGTTTGTCTTTTGAAACTATCGGCCCTCATTTCCATTGAAAAATTTGAATGGAATATTGAAAAACCATAACCTCTTTACCTAATTTCGTGTGGTCGTAGAAGAAAACTTGTGTTTAATTTGAGCAAAAAGGTATTCGACCTTTTTGGATAAATTGCTTGATGTGAAAAAGTAGCACTTTGCGCTCTTATTACAGACATAACAATAAAATTATTTGTGAATTTTTAAGTTGCCAAGTGATCAAACTATCAGATGAATGTAGAGAGGAAATCATAAAACATGCTAAAGGAGTTGATGCAATATTGTGGGCATCGAGTCTTCAATTGGATAAAGAAATTCTTGATGTTGTAGGTAAGATAATGATATTGTCAATTCACTCAAAATAAAATTATCGGGTAATAATTTTCGGATATCCCGACTCTCATACCGCATTCTATGCATATTTAAATTTCGCACGCGTCTTAATTTATTTCACCGAGCTGCCATAATATCTAATCAATAACGAGATGAAAATTACATATTTCCAAATTAATTGCTCTAACAGCATGCTCTGAAGTACAATTTGAAAGTAACTTGCAGTGAAGTATCCAAACAATTTGTGATATCTCATGCTATCCCATACAAACAAAGTCAGTCCAATGCAAGCTCGAGACTCAACTCAATGCCAGTCGCAAAAGGAGAGGACACAGTAAGAGCTACAGCGAGATTTTGTGAACCTAATAAATGAATACCACTGAAAGATAAGGAAAGGAATAACAAATGATTGGTTAAAAAAAACGAAACTAAGCTACAGCTATTGAAAAAAGGGGAGGAAATGGAACGTATAGTGAGAACCAATCTTAAAAACTTGTGCAATTGATAATGCTTCGCTTCCGTTCTCCCAGCGAGGTAAAAAAGAAAGAGGAGGGAACATAGCAGTATAAAGAATCATCGATCAAAGTGGCTTCTGAATATGGCCTACTTCCGTAAACAAATTAGAGGCGTACATTAAATTATTCAATTGGGGGAAACAAAAAACTCTCATATTATGTATCTTTTTAAAGTGGTACTTTTTGTTGTTAGAGAATTGATATCAGATTTTGGTACATTCAAAAATTTTATAACACTATTGTACAACTCAATATCAACTTAAATTTATACTAATACTCATAGCTCAAGCTTTTTAATACTGAAAATCACTATTTTTTTAACGTGGCTATTCAATTTGACATATTTCAGTATATTAAGGTTATCCATGTTGACACAAGAATTAATGACTAATGTCACTAATGTGGCTTCTCAATATGGCGACACTAGAAGTGACACTTCTATTCCATTTCGCTAAGGAATAATAGGCATAATTTAAAACAATCTGTTCATTAAAAGAAAAATAAATAACGAATTTGGCGCTGATTTCGATGGTTAGCAAAAATATGGTGTGTACCCAACGAGGTAAAAGAAAAAGGAGGGAAGGTAAGCGTTGTGATTTAACCAACTTTCGACGGAAGTCGCCATATTGACAAGCCACATTAGTGACATTAGTTATCAATTCTTGTGTCAACATAGATAACCTCAATATACTTAAATTTATGTCAAATTGAAAAGCCACGTTGAAAAAATAGTGATTTTCAGTATTAGAAAGGTTATTTATGAGTATTAGTATGAATTTAAGTTGATATTGAGTTGTACAATAGTGTTTGGAGACTGCTTTTATCCTTAAAAAGATGCATATCGTTACCCTCATTCGCAAATGTCGGAAGTCCAGTTTGACTGATTTTACAGGGGAAGATAAAAACGTCTCATTGGGTTGAATTATTAGTGGTTGATGATTCTATTTTGGTAAACTACGTAATTTAGGGATAGAATCTGTTATTTTAAAACTGTTTTTAAAGAACAAAAATATTTTTTTAAGATAGTATTCAACGAGATGGTGCCAAAAACCCAATTTTGGCAAAAATGGACTTACGACATTTGCGAATTAGGGTAACGATATGAGAGTTTTTTATTTCCCCTAGTTGAATAATTTAATGTACGCCTCTGGTTTGTTTACGCTTCAACGGAAGTCGGCCATATTGAGAAGCCACTTTGGTCGATGAGTCTTTATACTGTTATGTACTCTCCTCTCTCTTTTACCTCTATATGTGTACCATAAAAAAAACTCTATGTGGTCTCGCTTATGCTGAACACCCAGTATATCTCAAAATATTTTAGAAATGTGTATCTGCGCAAATAAAACAACTTTTCAATTGAAATATTTCTTTGTATTTTGTATCCTTAAGTTTCACACAATAATTGGCCACTCTGTATAAAACTAGTACACTTTCTTTTCCCAATGTAAACCTATCTTAACTAATCAAAATGACAATCAGTCACATGTGTCAAATTTGTCAAAGCGCATTATCCACGATGCCACGATGCCCCATTTAAGCGAGTTTAATGAAATAATTTCCAAAATAGAGGACAAATAGACGACTGGCACAAGAGTTGAATAGAAACAAAACCACAATTCAAAATATTGAAAAAAGGTGGGATAACGATAAAACTGTTATGAGAAAAAGAGAAACTGGAGGGCTATATAGGTATAGCGGAGCAAGACGAAGCACTAACTGATTGCTTGAGCTTACGAACTTAATTAATCAACAACAAAAATATTATTCTTGCGCGATCGATGTTTTTTGTTTATTTACAGCATCGGTTGTCAGGTCGGTAGGTTGTGTTTACAGGAGCGCTATTCTGTAACTCGTTTCGGAGAGAAATCGGGATCGGTAAGACTCAATTACCGACAGCAGTTGGTAAGTCGCATGTGCGGCATTCTGTATACCTTTTCACCGATCGATATCGCGAATTCTAGTCGATGAGAATCGGTATGTCTACCGTGATCTAATGAGCCCCACGGTAACCGTTATCGATTTTCGTTGAAAGGAAATTTCCATTATTTGTTGGTGTTTGGCTGAAATTGCGGATTATTTAAATGACTCTTTAATATTTAAGGAGTAACTATATTGTGTATAGTATCTAATCTAGTGTTTCATAAGTCCTTCCCATTTTTTCCTCAAAATTTTCCTGCAGCAAAATTTGAATGGCTCTCCTTGTACTGAATCAAATGATCCCTCTGAGCGGCATTATAACGCTAAGTTTTGATAGAATAAGAAACTCCTTCAAAATAATTAATATCTGTACTTATACTATCTTTGAGACTTGAAAAAAAAAGAGATAAAAATGTTAACGCATCAATTCTTCAATGCTAGTTGACTCTAAATTTCGAGGTTTAGAGGTTGTTAATGTTAATATAAACATGAATTGTATCGTTCATGATAACAGATAAAAGATATGTCACTATCACTATCTATTATCTAATTATGACCCTACCTTCCAACGAAACCAGAATATAACCTCTAATCTTCTTCTTCTTCTTTACCCTTTATTGGGTAAGGGATAATTTGCTCTAATCTTCAACATGCACTTTGGTTTGTTTACAAATTTAATAGTCTCTCTCATCGCTCATTGGCAACATGTACCGAATCGAGTAACGTCACTTCTATGCCGATAATTTTTGGTTGCAATTCCGAGCTTCGAAAACCGTGGCATACAGAATAGCGTTATATTAGTCACATCGGCCGCGCAGCCGATGGCTGTTGTTAAAATACCGATACCGAGGACTGTCAATGCCGCGTACAGAATAGCGCTCCTGGTTTCTAAGTCTAACACGTCGGTAAGTGATTTACTTACCGTTCAGACGTCGGTAAGTAAATTACTTACCGACGTCTTAGCCCTACATACATTTAAGTGGTCCTAAATAATATATTACTCCATTCATTACACAAAAGAACCAAAAAAAATAAGAAGATTTATATTTTTTTAATGAACAGAATCGAACAGAACAATATAAAAAGTAATAAATAGCATGAAAACAATTTCACCAAAATGCAAATTAAACTGATCAAGAAGTATAAATGTCACTTTTGACATTTCGATGAAATTTAAAGTATTTCATTCGAAATTCGAATATTTCAATACGATCGTGCAAGAAATGGTATAAGCATTTCGAACGTTAATGGTAATACCGGTCTCCAGCAAAATTGGAAATTGAAACATTGCTGTCGACCAGTAAACAACCCTTGCCGTTTTTGATACTTAATATAGGTACTATAAAATATTATTGAGTTTCATAACATAGGTTTCACATGACGACCAATTGCTGCAAGACATAAATCCAATCGGTTCTGTAAGGATTGTCTAGCTCTTGAGAACGTTCCGGGATCATTTTGAATTTTATTACATCAACTCTCTACTCTTCCCCCCATAACTAAATACGATTTTGTATTGGAACAGCATAAATAATCAATTGTGAGTAGTTCCAAAAATAAAAATGGCATGGTTTGAAATCGGGCAATCTTACAGGCACTGTATTTCATATAACAAAAATTAACAGGATAGTATTAATATTCCAATAAATCTGTTCAAGGTCCACAATTGAAAGCCATAGGATTAATGTCAGCTGGTTATAATCATATTGATGTGGATGAAGTTAAAAAACGTGGAATTAAAATCAGTAACACGACTACTCCATTAACTGACGCTGTAGCAGATGTAGCAGTATTGCTAACTTTAGCAGCTGCTAGAAGATTGCACGAAGCTCGATTAACAATGGAAAGGTGAGTATGACTAATAATCTCCAGTTAAGGGTCATCTACCAAATTCGACCTTGCACAATTATGCTTTGTATATTTTTTTGTTTCCCTACGTCTTCACGTTTAAGTTCACATAACGAACATTTTATTAGAAATATGAAAGCTCCGCAACATGTAGGTAGCCAAGCGGTCCAAGCGGATTTTGGTTCACGTACTACCTATAAGCTTCGTCAGTACTGAACTGGGAGACCGCCGAGACCGGCGATCGTTGTATCAACAATGGAACGGCACGCGACTACCGAAGCAGAGAGACAATGTCAGTCATAGAAGGATAGAAAAGCGAGAGATGGATTTTTATCCGATATTTTAGTGGTAGCAACCGAATTTCAATAAGGAATTGTACGGTCATAAGTAATTTGAGGATTCTGAGATTTTTATGTAGTATTCATAAAGCTTCAAATTAGACTTCTTATCAATTAGTTTTTCCATTTAATCCATATTTAATTCTTTACAAGGGCTCAAACTTTGCCTAATATGTGTAATTACCTCATGATTTTTTTCAACAAAATTTGGTTAGCATTTCAAAGTTTTTATTCGATGAGAACTCTAAGTTCAACATTAATCTACATGATATATTTTTTCCATAATTTTCAATACATCCATTACCTCAAAATTCTTTGCCAAAAATACTTCGATATTTTGTCAAATCGCTGCCAATAGATTCCCCTTAATGCGGGAACAATTTATGTCCCATCTTTTCTTGAACATTGTTTTCAACATAGTCGTTCCATAGGGTCTATGAAAAAGTGAAAATAATGATAAAGATCTGTCGGATTTTGAATGGGAATCATTTTAAAGAATTATTACAGTTTCCTGTGATATTGTCGTATTTAATAAAGCGCGTTACCAATAGATATCGCAGAATAATAAGTATTCTAACGCTTTATAAGTTTTGAAAAATATTTTTCAAAGACAGTGACCGTTCAACTAAGAAGCAACAACTACTTCCCGGGCTATAGGGCCCGATAGATATCGACTTACACTTTAAAGTCAAACGGGTTTTTTTTGTGTTTTGAAAGCCGTTCTGCAGCCTATTGGCTTATTGTACACTATGCTCCCACATTTAGTCCACCCATCCAGTTATCCCGGTACCTTCGAGTAGACCATGTAGGTCCATTGGATGTGTGTCATATCCTTCAGGTGGCACATTGGCTTCTCCGAAGATTGTTTTTCTGCTCGATTCCAGTGCCTCACAGTCAGATAAGATATGGGTTACGGTCTCGTCTCCATGCCACAGAGTCTGCAGCTGAGGTCCCCGTTATATAACCCTATTTTATGCAGGCGATCTTTCACCGGGATATGACCGGTTAGATAACCTGTAATAATTCTTAGCTTATTCCTACTGATATTCAGTAGCTCTTTGGCCCGTTTTACACATGTGTCACCTATGAATGTTTTACTGTGTACCTGCTTTGGAGTGTTCTTCCACGAAGTCTATGTTGGCTTTGTACCCATTTTTGTAGTCAAACGGGGTTGGTATCTCCACAAGATATTTAACACCAACCATTCTGGTCTGCAATTAGAAGAGACAACATAACTTGACCGGTTTCGGCGTATTTGCGCCTCATCAGTACAAGGTATATGTTCTCCGTCCGCGAGCTCTAAGAGCTTAATCACAGACTGAAGAAGACACCAAAATAACAATCAATACATGTCTTCCAGTAGCGGAGGTGTGAAAGTTGTGACATCCAGGAAACCAGAGTGGTTGGTATTGAATATCTTGTAGATATACCAACCCCGTTTGACTTTGGAGTGTAATCCGGCGGGGCCTATAGCCTGGGAAGTAGTTGTTGCTTCTTAGTTGGAAAATATTTTTTTAAAGTTATAAAGCGTTAGAATAATTACTATTCTGCGATATCTCTTTGGAATCATTTTCATAATTATTTATTTTTAGAGATGTTTGGGGGCAAAAACACTGGAAGTGGATGCTGGGTCAGGATATTACAAATTCTACTGTTGGTGTTATTGGATTAGGGCATATAGGACAGTCTATTGTTAAAAGATTGAAAGGTTTCAATGTCGAACGATTTTTGTACACCGGTCACAAAGAAAAGAAAGAAGGTAATTGAATCTGTAATAATAATTTATATAATATATATAGGGTGCGGCACCGAAAACGAAACAGATCAAATATCTTGAAGACACTTTTTTAGGAGATAATACAAAAAGAGGTCGATTGATTTTTATTCCAAGGGGGACATCTTTCGATCATATCCTCAACTATCCTACATCCCTCCCCTCCCCTCCCCTCTGTCACTATTACCAATAAAATTTAAATGGGGAAAGTACTAAGTGTGACCCATCATTGGAAACGTGATTTTATAAGTAATTTGGCACTGTGACATGTGACAGTTAAAATAAGCGTATTTTCATGCGAAAGCCAAATTCAACAACTTAATGCATTTCGTTTTCGGTATCGCATCCTGTGTAGTGTCTGTCTTTCTGTTCGAGCTAATTTAAAAAACGGCAAAACCGATTTTAAGGTACCCTATAAAGAGATTAAATTCATTTTTTTTGTTTATACCACAATATTGAGGTGTTAAACTTAGGCTATGGTCCGAAAGTAACTGGTTTGCGGTTTACTGTCCCGAAAGTAACAAAAAAATAGTGGTTGCTGAAAATCTGGTTATTTTTGGAACAGGGTTTTGAAACCGTATTGTATTTGATTGACGTTGAAAAAAAAATGATGTTGAATAATGAAAAAAATTGAAAGTGATTAATGTAGGTTCTTGCCTAACTAACCAATAAATTTGGAGGTAACCTTAGCCAGTTCGCAGGGCCTTGTTACCTTATTAATATAAAGAAAATAATTTACTTAAGCAAAACTAGAAAAAAAAGAGAAAGCATTTTTAGGACGCCACTAATTTTCTTTCCTAAAAGAAAATTAGAAAGAAAATCGAATTTAATGGTCAGCTAACTTTTAATCTGCTTAAAAAAAGAACTTGAAGTTTCTGTATAATAAATAAAACTAAGTAAAAAAATGTATATAATTACAGTATTTAATGAAATATACATTATTAAAAAAAAGGGTTAGTAGGTAAATAAAAAAAATACTTAGCACACTAAAATTTATGTATGTAAAGATGAAGTCCAGATGAAGTTGTAACGTTAATTATTGGAACGTTAAGGAGGCGTTTGTCATCCAAAAGACTGATGTACTTCTATGAACTAATGGTTGGTACTACAGAGACTGTAGGAGTCCAGGAGTCTGTTTTACTCAGGAAACTGTATGCTGGAAACTGTATCCAGGAAACTGTATTACTCAAGAAATTTTATGTGTCCAAGAAACTTGTATCTACGGAACTTCTAGGAACTATTTGTCTTGCAGGAACTGTAATAGGTACTCCACAACTGTGTTCCAGGAAACTGTGCTACAATAATTAAACCGGTATAAGTAAAAAAAATAACAAAAAAAATTTTAGCATGAGGATATCTGTCCAGCTCAATAATTACAATTTAAAAATTGAACCTAAGGATTCATCCTGGACCAATATCTGATTTGTATTGAAAAATAAGGAACAATAATATCAAACTAAAAATATCTAATATTAAACTTAGGAGAGGAAAGGTATAACCATGTGGCTTCCAAAATGGGTAGCCATGTACAAAAAAATTACTCATTGAATATTAATATTTAACTATGAAATTTTTAAAATATAAAGGTAAGAAGAGAAATAGCATACCAGTAATCCAGATAGGTACTTAAAAAGTTACGGCAGCCTATTAGATTTTGTGTAAACTGGAGTTAAAATAATTACTTGGATTACTGCACAGTTGTATTCTCGACAAACGATGAGAGAAGACCTGCCGGTACCTTTCTCATCCTTATTTAAAGACAATTCGAAATTTTAAATTTCGCGGTAAAATACCTCTAGCTAGAATATTGATTTTTGGTCCACCATTTTATTCCACCACAAATCACAAAAGTGAAATAATTTATTAAATATTTGGGAGCCCGGTTACTTCTGGTTTCGACTGTCATCGCTGTCACGCGACATGCATTATTATTGTTTATTATTTTTGTTAGCTGATTATTCCACCACCGAAGAGAAAAATAAAACATATAAACGAATCATAATACGAATAAAAGTAAAACACGAAAGCAGCCTGATTGTCCATGTTTAAAAACAACTCAAATATTGAAGTGTAGAGGACATGCTTAGAGAACCTTCAGTGCGTAGTGCTTCGCTTTTGTGTAAATTTTTCAAAAACTGTAACATAACTATACAGGGTGAATCACGACTAACGGGACGGAGGTTTATGGCGAAACGGTAGGAAATTTTAAATGTTTGTCACCTTAGTAGTTTGTATATCCATATAGGCAACATTTTAAAATTATTTTGAAATATACAGGATGTCCCAATAAAGTGTGGCGTGTACCCTATGATTCAAGAAAATTGTGAATTACACGAAAAGTGTAATACCTAGGTATAGGACACCCTTATACCATTCGAAAGAGGACATTTTTTTGAATATGATGAATGATCGAAATACAGGGTGTTCCATTTAAAATAAGCCCGTTATTACACATTTAATGATCTAATAATTCAACCGATAATTCTGAACACCCTGTAAAGAGATGTTTGGTACTCAATCGTGGAATACATTCAACGAATGTCCGACTCTTGAGCTGTGAAAGAAAATTTGCTAAAACTTATTATATCAATGAGTTATTAATTTTTTTCGAAATGTTCACATTTTTAAAAAAGTCAGCATAACTCGGAACCCTTTGTATTTAGGTATAGGGAACCATTATGAAACATTACTTTATTTTTTGAGTACAATCAGAAAATGTTATCAAATATAGGTTGTTCCATAAGAAAAAATATATTTTTTATACGCCACACTTTATTGGGACATCCTGTATATTTCAAAATAATTTGAAAATGTAGCCTACATGGATATACAAACTACTAAGGTGACAAACATTTCAAATTTCCTACCGTTTCGCCATAAACCTCCGTCCCGTTAGTCGTGATTCACCCTGTATAATTTTATTTTAGATACAGGAAGAAGTGGTATCTTAGAGGCAGATGCACGAAAGTGCAGCTTCTTTCTAGTTATTTAGAAGTAATAAATAGTACTGGGTAGATAACTCGATAGAGTTAAGCCCATATAAACAAAAAAGAAGAAGAAGTGTGACTCGGTGTCGTTTTGGGGAATGTATTTAAGGTTATATTGTCGTTTCGTACTTTTACAGGTTTTGTGTCCCGAACACAACTAGATTTTTCAGTTCTATCTGTCAACCGAAGTGGTTAACCGTGGTTACGGTTAGTTACTTTCGGACCATAGCCTTAATAAATGTTAATGGTAATGGTTAGTGGTGGACAAAAGCATAATGAAAAATCAATTAACTTTTATTCTTACAAGGTTTTTAAGTCTGTTCAAAAATTCAACTTTTTGACGGTTCAATTGTCAATATGGAAGAGATGGTTGGGTTAGGTCAGGTGTGTAGTGAGTGGATCTATAAGGCCCTCCACTGCGACTCGCGAGAACAGCAGAACAAAACAATGTTGAAAAATCCACCCACAGGTACAACATTTATAATAATTCGATAAATTAGATAATCATTCTCTGGACATTTCCTCAATTTTGTTGCCATTTGGCTCTTCTTCTTCAGGTTCTCGTGTCTATCGCCTGACAACAAGTTTTCTAAGATCTGTCGAATAAGTTGAAATTTATTTTCGAGAAAAACAATTTAACAGTTTAGAGTCTCGAAAGAGGATTTCGAGTAACAGAGAATGAAACAACGTAAAGCTTCAAAATAAAAAGAGGAAATTCAAGCTCTTTCCAACTTTTACGCCTTTTCTAATTATTTCAAATAAAGGACATTCCAACTAGAAAGCAAATATTACCCTGTTCCGGGTACACGAATATAGAAGTAGTACAGACTGATTCATCTAAAACTCGGTGTTTAGTAAAATGAATATTTTTGTTTTTTCAAGGTATAGCATTGGGAGCCAAATTTGTATCTCTAAATACTCTTCTACAAGAAAGTGATTTTGTCATAGTAGTAGTACCGCTAACCGCAGAAACGCAAGGCATGTGTAATGCAGAATTCTTCTCAAAAATGAAGAAATCTGCTGTGTTTGTCAACGTTAGCCGAGGGACAGTTGTGGATCAACCGGCTTTGATTGAAGCCCTTAAAAATGGAACTATTTTTGCAGCGGGTCTAGACGTTATGACGCCAGAACCATTACCGTCAGATCACGAGTTGATGACTTTACCGAATGTTGGTGAGTTAATAGGAAAATAATTTTTTTGGTTTATGTTTAATCCCAATTATCAACATTTTCAGTTTTGCTCCCTCATCTCGGTAGTGCTACAAATGACACTAGAGCAAATATGGCTATTATGGCAGCGCAAAATATACTGAATGTATTAGCTGGAGAAGAAATGATCAGTCCAATATAGTAAAACTATTAATCATTAAAATATCGTTCATAAATATTGTTTTATTGATTCACCTTCGGCAAAACAAAAAGTATCGGTTCACAAATAGTTATCTATGCACTTGTTGAATACACTATTTTTTCTACAATAATTCAAATAAAAAAAATATTATTCATTAAATCGATAAATTATCAATATACATTTATATTAAATGATTGATATTAGCTACCGGTGTAAACGGAAGTGTCATTAAGTACAATTAATTCGTTATTTTTTTCTGTCAAGTTGTTTTTAAAAAAAGTCAACATAGTGTTCAAAAAGTTTAAAGTTGTTAAAAAACATAAAATAAAAAGTGGCATAAAACTGACTATTCCCGATGTTTCTGGGGAAGTTGGAAACGGCGAATCTACAGAATACACTGTAAACCTCAGAAAAAGAATACCTACAGAAAATAATTAACCGGTCACCTGCTGACTTCCATCCTGAAAACCTCAACCATCTCTATCAAGTGCACCAAAAAGTAATAGATGTAAATAGAAAAAAAGACAACAGCAATGAAGCAATGAACCTATGGACATTAACAACAAAACTATGAAATAACATTGAAAGAAGTCTACCGAATGAACATCAAATGCGCAGATCTCTGTTTTTGGTGATTACATCACCAACCATCACCCTAGACTATCTTAGCAAACATATTAGGATTGTCAGAAACACCAGAATCATTTGGGAGCTGAGGAAGATTGAAAAGTCCATCATACAATGCCCCATTTGCCAACAATGGGGACATGCAACCTCAAATTGCGGAATACCCCCTACCTGCATGAAGTGTGCAGAACCGTATAGAGCCGCAGAATGTAAAAAGAGTCTTTCTGTCCCTGCAAAGTTGCAAAGTACTGTAACTATCAAGGCAGCCACCGAGCAAACTCAGACTCATTCCCGGTCTACCTAAGAAGGAAAGAGTATCTTGAAGAAAAAAGAGCCAACTCACAACAACCCAAAAAGAAATTTATCGACGCTCCTCTACCTTTTTTTTTATTTCGGGTCGAGATGGGAAACTCATGTTCGACAGTACCCAGACAGTGCTAGACTCATCCTCACGGAGATGCCTACCAACTAAACCTACCTCAAACTCGCCGTTACTCCCGCCTTGGAATCACCACCCTAGCATACGTCAAGACGGGCGGCGGTCCCTCACACACTCTCCATCATCTTCTTCCTTCTATCACTCCTACCTCTCTCATGCCATAGCGAGTCCTTCTCTTCGCCTAATCATGATCTCTACTACGCCACTTATCTCCATCCATTCCTCCTCGCCCCTCAACATAATCTCCACCATATTTTCCCAATACACCGCCTCTCCCAGTTTATTTTCTAGCTTCTTCAAAACTTCCTCATTCTTCCAACATCTAAACACATGTCCCACATCATCCTCCACTTCACATCTCTCGCACACTCCAGTTTCTCTTTTCCCAATCTTGTGGAGGTAACCTACTCTCAACCCATGCCCTGTGAGCACCTGCGTCAAGAAGTAGTTCACCTCTCCAAATTTCCAGTCCACCCAATTTCTCCTGCTCCCAATCGCTTCTTTTAGCGCTCCCTCATACTCATCCCACCTTCTCTCCATTTCCTCATTCATCCATTCCTGTACTACCTCTCTGCTCGCACCCCTCCAGCGTTTCTGTCTGGCTCTAGCCATCAAGTCCAATGGATAGGACTGTGACAGCACTGCTGCTGCCAGTCCACCCAATGTCCTGTACGCATGCACCACCCTCAGAAGTATTCCTCTCTGCACCCGCAGGAGTGGTCTAACCCTCGCTTTCACCCCTGCTTTCTCACCCCACACTTCCGCGCCATACAGCATACTCTGCTCTACCGTCCTACCAATTATCCTCCTCTTCCATTCTCCTGGTCCTTTCACATTACCCATCAATTTTCCCAGCCACGCTGCCCTTACTTTTGCCTTCTGTGCAGCCTTCAACATATGGGTTTTGGAGGATAATTGGTTATCCAACCACACCCCCAGATACTTCACCGCTTCCTACATCCGAATTTTCTTTCCCTTCACCATCACCCCCACCTCCCTTGCCTTGCTCCGCCCCTTCACCAGTAGCCCCACCGTCTTATCATCAGCCACTTCCAGTCCACACCACTCTATCTTCTCCACAATCTTCCTACACATCCTCTCCGCCTTTCTTTCTATCTCCACCTCTCCCTTTACCGTACATACCAGACATACACCGTCCGCATACACCGTAATCTCACATCCCTCTTCACATGCTATCCCACAAACTTCATCAAACACACACTTCCAAAGCGTCGGTCCCAGAATCGAGCCCTGGGGCACTCCATCTCCGTCCCATAGCTTATCCCCTTAGTGTCCACTGCACCGCATCCGTACCACACAACAACACATCCAGACCAATAAAGAAGACAGTATGGAACAGATGTTTCATTTGAACAGTACATATGTTCCAAAAACTAAATTAAATTATCAACCTTGAGGAGTTGACCAGGGCCGTCACAGATTTATATGAAGACTTACGCAAGGCAAGTATTAAACTCGATAAATTTATGATATATAATAGATTCATTCAGAATATTGATATGTATAATTTCTAAGCTATGCGGGGTACATATTAAACGTATTAAAAGCGAGTTAAACATTGTATATATTAATATAATAGTCCAGTAACTGAAGCGGCAAACCTATCAATATATTTGTCCAATAATTTTTTGTGGCTTGATTTGTAGGTCTTGACAGGTACTTCAAAGGGAGAAAAAGTTCTCCAAGATTGCCCCTTGGCTAATGACCCAAAATGGCCCCTAACGCCCCCCAAAAAATGGTATCCCTTCATTATCTCCCGAAATATGCAATTTGGACAATTTTTGTTCAGGTAAAAAGGTCGTAAAGTTATCTACAAAAATAGTCCTTATCATTTTTTTCCAGAATTCAATAGTTTTCGAGATAATCGCATCCAAACGTCCCCTCGCTTACGCGGCTGCACTATTTCTAGAAATGCTACCGTCTATAAAATTAACTTGTAAACCGGCGGACAAATTCTTCCAGAACTCGGTCAAAAATTGATATTTTTCGATGATTTGAAGTTCGTTGTAATGGGAATATCCGTAGGTATCAGTCTGTGTACCTAAAACCCGTTCTCGCCTGTCGAGGACATTGCAAAAAGTGGCCAATGTTATTTTTCCCCAATATTTTGGCCTCTTCCATTAAATTATTGCCATTTTATTTATTTTAAATGGTTTATTATCCCTTGTTTTTTCAAATGGGGTCTGGTGAGGTCCTGAATGTTCCTAGAATTTTTTTTCAGTATCTTTGTGTCGTTTCAATAAAAAGTTTATTGATTTATTTGCATTTTTCAGTCGTTTTCGGAGTTCTCACAAATCTTGTAAACAAGCGAAAATGAGGAACTAATGCTCAATTATTTTTTTATTAAATGCACACCATTTGAAAGCTTACTATGTCTACTCTCTGAACCAATATTTTTATTCGGAATACAATGCACTAATTTTCCAGGGACCGGGAAAATTGGTAACACGGGGGAAAACCGGCATTTTTTTTAAATGCTTTTTGTTCTCCGCTGTTAATTTTTTGAGAATTAATATCCACACTGAATTAAAGCTTATATTCTGACCTTTCCATCCATATAACTTGTTCCCCATATTTGAGCGCCGTTCTCTTGAAGATGATTTTTTGTCAGTGCAAAACAGGCTGCGAGAAGAATTGTTTATGTTTAAAAGCAGGTTTGAAATGCTCCTCTATCTGTGGTTCATGTCAGTTGACACAGTGTTTAAATTATGAGAAAAATAAAGGTATATTTCCGGAAGAATTAGAGGTGGAAGGAGAACCACAAGTGCTTGAAGGGGAGGTGGAAGAAATATGGGTGGAAAGAGAAACAGAGGGGTTGGAAGATGATGAGATAGAAATAGAGCTGGAAGAACAAGGGATAGGGACAAGAGGGACAGAGGAAGAAGTAGAGGTAATAGGCGACGAGAATCACGCTGATGATGAAGAGGATGAATCGGAAGACATGAATTTGTTTAACATACCTACTCTGAATTTTTCTATGTATTTTGTATTTTCAACCTAATTTTTATAAGAATAAATGGTATTTGTTTAAAAATTCCTTGTTTTTTCTGGAATCCTGCACCTATACTGTTCCTTCTGAAGTTTGCGAAAAATTTGCAAAAAATGAAAAAAATGCAAAAAATATTTATCAAAAAAATATTATTATCAGCTTCTATACGTATTGACTTACTAGTAACCAAAACGCCGTCACTCAAGACTGCCACATGAAGCAATAAGATTTCGCAATTTTCTAGTGAATTTTCGACTCATATCCTTGTGAAATTCCACTGAACATTGACTAATAGAATGAAGAGACACGAAGTGTTGCTGTGACACACAAAAATCGTCTGAAATACGCCAATAATTGCCGAAAAAACGATAGGTGCCCGGATTTTCATGTGTATACACCACAATTTAGCGAGTGCAGGTATTCCGCTGGCCCCATCTACAATTGGTCTTCAAAGTCTAACGGGTGAAAATCTATGTTTTCCGAGGCCTTCGAGCAGAAATTTAGTAAGAAACCACCATAAATATTCGGTGTAAAAATTTTGGGTTTTTTCAAAGGCCATTTTCGCAAAAAATATTCATGTTGCGAAAAAAATGATTGGAACCATTTTTGTAGATAATTCAACGACTTTTTTATCTTAAATTTCTAAACAAAAATTGTCTAACTTGCGTATTTCGGGAGATATTGGCGGAAAACCGTTTTTTAGGAACTTAGGGGCCATTTTGGGCCCTTAGCTAAGGGGCAATCTTGGAGAACTTTTTCTCCCTTTGAAGTACCTGTCAAGACCTACAAATCAAG
>CAJUYG010001332.1:25881-44604 GCA_910591675.1 Galerucella calmariensis
AAATATGAAGAAATTTCCACTTCAAATATAACCAGAGCTTCAATTATTTCCGCAGATTTTCTTAAAATATTCGTACCCTAAAAGAAAATCTCCGGAAATAATTTAAGCTTGCGTGGTATCTGGTAAGAAAATTTCGCTTTACCTATTTAAAGCACGCCTCAGCGTGTTTAAATCGAACTTTTTAGCACGCGCGTGTTTTAAAGTTACCGTGGCAACATCAACAACTCGAGAAACGAAGTCTAAATCTATGGTCTAAATCATGTCTAAATGTCAATTTTTTTAATATTGATCTGACAGGAGTAGTTTGTAACGTCAAAACTTTTATTCGAACGATATTTAACAATGTTAAATTTATAAATTAAAATGGAAAGTGCCGTTGGTATTGTTTGAAATATTAATATTTCCATTTTTCAAATCTTAGGAAATGGTATTTAAATTAATACTATTGACATTCACAGAACTCAATAAGGTTGAACTTCCATCAAAATACAAATTAGTTTATGTTTTTCTCATTTCCATGACAACGCAAGGTGTACATCATATACGTCACGAATTCAACCATTTGACATTTAGTTGACGTTTCCATCTATGATTTCCATTTCTTGTTGTTGTAGTATACTTTGGCAAGTTTATCTGAAACCGTGAAAGGAATGCAGTCGAAAACGTTCGACATTGCCACGTTTAACTATAAAAAAATAGAAGATCTGATTATGTAGTGATAATAATTATAAATGGGTCTTTTTATTATTAACAATATTAAAAATATGATTAAACGTTAATTTTATAATGTACTTGTTTCCTTGGATTTATTCTATTAACATTATTTTCCAAATTATGAATATTAAAAGAGAACACTTTTCCAAATTTGTTATGGGATTCTTAAAGCTCTGGCAACGTTGTACGAAAACCATAATGACCACACCCTCCGATTACATAATTGGTGATTTTTATCGACCAGGTTACTTCTTATTGGAAAGCGCGTGCGTATGTTCTTCCCTCTCACTTCGTCAATTGACTGATATTGATTTATCCAGTGGTGTTCGTATTGTCAGTTACCTTTGTAATTTCAGTTTTACTTGGTAAAATAGGTACCGTACGCCATTTGTACGTTTGACAGATATACGCCATGTTTTTCCTCGCCTCTTACCGACGCCCCGTAGCTACAGATAAACTTGCCAAACTATAGTTATAGACCGGTATTTATAATTTCAAAGTGCACCAATAAAAAAAATATCGTAAAGTATTCGTGGATAACTGGTCTTTAAAACACTTCTTCGCTTCGCCGTCGTGCTCCAAAAATCGCGCGTGTTTTAAAGACCTTAATATCCACTTATACTTTAATATACTATTTTGGTTGAGTTTAGCTAGTTTTTTCCACAATCTTGTTTTGCATTGGCGATTCAAATTAAGATCGTAGCGTCGGAGCGGCGATAACAGAATTATACTTCTATGTTCATTGTTGTATAATCTCAATTATCTTTAACATAACATTAACTGTATTTGTTATACTAATTTATGTCACGGTTATTAAAGAATGTACACAGATATATATAAAGTGCCGTTTTCTGCCGCCAGATAAAGTACACCTTTTATTGAATTCTCAACCAATAAATCAACAGTCTAGTTTGTCTTTTGAAACTATCGAGCCTCATTTTTTTAAAATCGGGGGAATATATTGAGCATAAAAAGACGCACATTTCGATTAAAAAATTCTAATAAAATATTTAAAAACCATAACCTCTTGATTTTTTGTGAATTATTAAGATGCCAAGTGATCCAACTAGCAGATGAAGGTAGAGAAGAAATCATAAAACATGCCGAAGGAGTAGATGCAATATTGTGGGCATCTAGTCTTCAATTGGATAAAGAAATTCTTGATGTTGTAGGTAAGATATTGTCAATTCACTCAAAATAAAATTATCAGGTAATAATTTTTGGATATCCCGACTCTCATACCGCATTCTATGCATATTTAAATTTCGCACGCGTCTTAATTTATTTCACCGTGCTGCCATAATATCTAATCAATAACGAGATGAAAATTACATATTTCCAAATTAATTGCTCTAGCAGCATCTGTATCTGTAGAGTAGGGAGGGTGAGTGTGTAGGGTCACAGCACTTAGGCCACATGTGACCCATTGTACATCCTCCCGAGGAGTTGTCCTCCTAGGTCATTGTCCATCCTGTCCTTCTCAGGAAGGTGGACAGGTCACTGGGAGACATCTCCTTTATATCGGCAGGTGTAGGCCAAGACTCACCGAACACACACTCTCTTATTGACGATAACTCCGGACACTCGCATAAGACATGCCTGACAGTTTCATCTTCCTGTTCACACATCCTGCATAGAGGTGTGTCCACTAGCCCCATAGTATGGAGGTGTTTACTTAGTTGACAGTGACCAGTCAGAAATCCTACTGTCATCCTGGTCATCACCAAATATTTCTTCGGCGCCAGCTTCCGAGGGTCGCCCAGGGTGATCCTGGCAAAACTGCATCCTTTGATTCCATCCCATCTCTTAAGGGATTGAGCATGGGTGTAACGTTTGGCTAGTTCCGCAATTGTCGAAGTCGTTAGGCCGTAGGTGTCACTGGATCCTAGAATTTTTAGTCCAGCGGCTTCCCTGGCTAAAGATTCAGCAATGCGATTTCCTTTACTCCTGTCGTGCCCTTTAACCCACCTCAGGATAATGTTGTTATCTGCCGAGACGTCAGCTAAATCTTGGTGGCACTCTAGTACTAGCCTCGATATAACACGTTGTCTGTTCAAGGCTAATAGGGCTTGTCTACTATTAGTGCAGATTATTATGGTTTTGCCAGAAATTCCTCTTCTGGTTAGTTCTTTCGTGGCAATTGAGATACCAGCCAGTTCTGTTTGAACCACACTGGTATTGTTTCCCATTCCCCACTTAATCTTGAGGCTCAGTGCTCTCGAGTAAACTCCACAGCCTGAGCCTTCTTTCATTTTTGAACAATTTGTATATTGCATTTGCAGCATCTGGCTCTGTGTTCTGTTTTATTTGAATTTTGTAGGGTTTGTTAAACAAAAACCTGGGTTCAATTGCATCGTTGGCTGCCTGCAGCAGAGGTAGCGCAGTGAGCGCTTCCTGCCATAGGCTCAACCTCAATTGGCCCATTCCTACTTCGGGGTTTACACCAGCCGTGCGGAATCGTGCTGCCATAATATCTAATCAATAACGAGATTAAAATTACATATTTCCTAATTAATTGCTCTAGCAGCATGCTCTGAAGTTCAATTTGAAAGTAACTTGCAGTGAAGTATCCAAACAATTTGTGATATCTCATGCTACCAATTTATATATTCCACAACTTAATTTACAGTGTGATTGTATCCAATACAAACAAAGGCCAGTCGCAAGAGGAGGCGCAGCTTGGTGAGGAGACACAGTGAGAGCTACGGCGAGACTTTGTGAACCTAGTAAAGGAATACCACCCTCAGGGTGTGTTGCAACGCAGCAGGTTAACCCACTGGTCACTGAATCAACGGTTAAGCTACGTTCAACCACTCTTCATCATCCAATCCTTTTTGCGTTTTAACACAATTTGTCGATCAAGTGTTACGTAACCAATGTATTTCAGTTGACATTTCAACCTTTCGTTTCCGTTATTGTCATTTACATTTAGTAATTTAGTTCCATGCTGTGTGTTTTGAAGGGTTTTTGATTGTATAGTTGAAATAATACCCTTCTTGGTGTGCGTCATCGATTGTGACGTATATCCGGGTTTTCGGCATGTCGTTTATTTTATTGGCTATTTTGACATATAGCTTAATATACCTTAAATTTAATAAATAAAATCATCAGGATCGTATTCAGCCAAATTCGAAAAGGCTATGGAATCAATAATTACCAGCATCTTTTTCTAACTGAAAATATTTCAGAACTTTCAAAATGCTGATGTTTTTTGTGTATTTAGGCATATTTTTGTATTATTTAGAATAATATAACAAAAAGATTAATATTCACTTCAAATAAATAATAATTGACCGTAAGCAACACAGTACACACCTGACAAGAACTGTCAGTGTGACAGTAGAAAAATACTCATATGACACATTGCCGCTACGAAAGTAACGCCTTCATAGTATTTTGAGCTCCCAATTGATAGGTTGCGCTGGTGCGTAATGTACCTAAGCATGAACCAATCAAATTTTTGTATTTTTTGTCAAAGATTAGGGTATTATTTCAACCATATTTGGTCTGTGAAATGAGGGTTGTGTAAAATAATTTGACTTCAAATAAATAAAGCTATTTCAGTTCAGTTAGGATATGATGGGTAAGTTTCTAGAGGTTCTGGGAATCATTTATAGCTCGAGCAACTCTCGAAAGTCTTAATCATCTGTAAGTTCTTGTAAATCATTCTTGCTTCTTCCAGCTCCCCCAAATTGTTCAAAATAATTCGTACCGAATATTCACCGGAATAAGTATATGTATCTAAATATACATTTATTTTTTTACTTATAAATGGAAATCAAAAATAACTATAAAACGTCAGTTGCAAATCCAAATTGTAGAATTGGAACAGACAAAGAGATACGACAAGTTAAATTGTATTGTTCCGTGTTTGACCATAGGTTAACTCTTTGAGATCTGATGGTTAACTTTTCAAGGGTTAATTTGATAGATTATGGAAAACTGAAAATATATAGGTACAGTCAAAGTTCAATGAAACGCTCTACTAGACTAGGTTGAGACTGCATTATTTAAACATTTGCTAGCCTCATCAAGCAGTGAAACGGTTTGCGTACGATCCTGCTTTTAGATTGTTGTTGTAGTAGGAAGTGAAATGGTTATTGGTTGTATTTATAGTGATAGAAGTTGTAGACGCTGTTATCTTGTGTGGAAGGAGTTATGTATTGGTTTCAACATATTATCCTGGATATATGTTGTGTGGGTTGGGGAATATCGGTTTAGAAGAAGGCATAGTTGAAAAGTTTTATTCGTTGGACCTAGTATGCTATTTAACCAGAGCTTTGGATCCAGATATGGATTAGGTGATGGCTTCAGAAGGACGGTATTCCATGGTTTTGGTTTGTAACTCCACATAGATACACCACTATAAACTGTACTCATTGATTTGACCCTGTAACCATTTCAGTAAGGTGAATACATTTGTCGTGATGCAATATATTATTATACGTTGGGTTTTCACTTACCTTAATACGAAAATAACGCTAGTTGAGATTCGTGTACACTTATTTTTCAAAGTATTCCTAAATTTAATTATTATCGTCAGGTAGAATCAGTAATTTCCTTTAAAATCAATAATCTCACATTTGTATTGTTTATTTCCTGATCTGTCAGATATCATAGTATCAACTTTCATGAGTGATGGTTGGCAACAACAATCACGGGTGAATTATAACTGCTCCTATCCGTCACACCTTTGTGTTTGCAACGACAAATAGCGAAGGAATACGCGTGTCGAAAGTACTGTTTTGGGTGTTCTCGAGACTCTAGTATGGTGGATCGTATTTCTTCATGTACCCACGATAGCCCTCCTGAGAGTGCATGGAGTGAAATCTTTTGTAAACCCTACCCCAAAACTAACTTCATCACCCTGTTCTTTCAGTTAAAACGAACGTTGTTTATTTCTCTATGATCTCGCGACAAGTAGTGGATGTTCGACCATCGATGTGGAGGCTCCGGAATTTAATAAGGAATTTTATATTTACCTAGGAGGTTTTTGTAGTATTTATTAGTTTGTAGGTAATTTTAAGTAACTTGGGTAATCTTGTTCAGGATGTTGTGTACATAGTTATATAGCATAGTCACGTGGTGGCTGTAGGAATTATGGTGATCAGATGATTGACATTTGATGGGTGTGACATTTGAAAGGGTTGGCTTCCGGTGGTAAGAGAAGGAAGTGGCACTTTTGATGAAGTCACGTTGAAGGTGAGATGGCGAGATAGAAAATCTCAAAAATTTTATGGTATGTGCTAACCATCCGATGTTTCGGGCTTTAATTTTTATTTCGCTGATTTGGTGGAGTGCTGGGATTTAAAGAATTTTTTTTGGACCAGAGGAATTACTGGAATTTTGTGGTGAACCACACTCTACCCACGCTGTGGATTTTAATCATTTTGGACGTTATGGATTTAATCTCTAGGGCGGAGATAATGATGTTGGAGAAACCTCCGTATCTGTATTAGACGCTGTTCTTTTTTTTTTTGTCGAAACCCTTCGCGAAAGAAGGATTTGAGTATTGGGCCAAGTAACACCCCAAGTACTGCCTATGTTAGTTTGAGTATTGGGCCAAGTTACCAATTCAACTGTTCTCGAGAGTGATTGTTCGGAAGTTGGATAAGTATTGGGTACAGGATTTGGAAGAGTTTGGTATGGGACTGATCAGGAACAAGGAACAACAGTTATATTGAAGTCACACCGTAATGAACAGGATGGATCCAGGAGTTTCATTTCAATACTGTGGTTTTTTTTTTATACTTTATGTAGATTTAAGTAGATTCTTAAGTATTGCAGAATAGGGTAATATACTGTTACCTTAATCGGTAAGTCGCCTTGGTACCAAGCCGTCAAACGATTAACGGCCATATTTATCACGCATATGTGAGTATTTTTATTTTATTCGGTTAGTAAGCACACCCATGGCCAACACTCATTTAAATTTCGCTTTCAGTATTGTAAGTTTCTTACAGGTATTTTAGAATTGGCATAGTCCATTCACCTAATTTTGATTTGAGTATTGTAATATTATTACATATATTTTGGAATTGGCATAGACCATTCACTTAACTTTGATTTCAGACTGTAAATTTCTTACAGATATTTTTGGATTGGCATAGAGTCCATTCATCTAACTTTGACTTGCATATTGTAATATTATTACGTACATTTTGGAATTGGAATAATCCATTCTCTTAACTTAACATTTTGATATAGATACTATCTATTCAATTATTTTTTTTTGGTATAATTACCTTTTGTACTTTTCATATAAACTATTATATATATATTTTTTTGGGGATAACCCTTGTACCTTTTTATAGTCACGAATATATATAGATATATAAATATTGTGGTAAGTTTGGGAAATTGTTTTCTTTATTCCTATCACTTTGCTAGGTTTGGGATAGGACTAGTATCATAATTGAGTTGAGACCTAGCTGGCGCCCATATTAGAAGATTCCGGAATTGTGAAGTTTGACTCACTCCCTCTCGCTGACTCAGTTAGTTGAAGGCCTGAAAGGTTGTCACCGGAGCAACTGGACTTACCTGTAACCCAGTGGTCGGTTTTCGTAACGATCAATTTGGGTGGTTACAGCAGATCTACGTTTTTGAGGTCAACATTGAAGTATTTCTAATACATCTCAGCGGAGGCTTACCATAAATCATTGAAACTAAGTGAATTTCCATGAATTTTGGTGTTTGACTCATGCGCTTCATTTGACTTTGACTGTACATGGTCTACTATTCAAAAAATATGTTAATACATTATTTTGGAGCAGCGGTACACCCTGTATTCATCTAATCGACTTATGCAGATGGTCTTTTTTTTCGGGCCGAGATGGGGAGCTCATGTTCGACTGGGTCCTTAAACAGTATCCAGACAGTGTTGGACTCATTCCCACGGGAATGCCTGCCAACCAAGCCCACCTCAAACTTGCCGTTACTCCCGCCTTTGAATCACTACCCTAGCATACTTCAAGACGGGTGGTGGGCCCCTCACACACTCTCCATCATCTTTTCCCTTCTATAACTCCTACCTCTCAAATGCCATGGCAAGTCCTTCTCTTTCCCTAATCATGCTCTCTACTACGCCACTTATCTTCATCCATTCCTCCTCACCCCTCAACATAATCTCCACCATATTTTCCCAATACACCGCCTTTACGAGCTTATCTTCCAATTTATTCAAAACTTCCTCGTTCTTCCAACATCTAAACACATGTCCCAACTCATCCTCCACTTCACATCTCTCGCATACTCCAGTTTCTCTTTTCCCAATCTTGTGGAGGTAACCCACTCTCGATCCATGCCCTGTGAGCACCTGCGTCAAGAAGTAGTTCACCTCCCCGAATTTCCGGTCCACCTAATTTCTCCTTCTCCCAATCGCTCTTTTAAGCGCGCCCTTATACTCATCCCACCTTCTCTCCATTTCCTCATCCATCCACTCCTGTGCTTCCTCTCTGTTCGCACCCCTCCAGCGTTTCTGTCTGGCTCTAGCCATCAAGTCCAATGGATAGGACCTTGATAGCACTGTTGCTGCCAGTCCACCCACTGTCCTGTACGCCTGCACCAACCTCAGAAGTATTCCTTTCTGCACACGCAGGAGTGGTCTAGCCCTCGCATTCATCCCTGCTTTCTCACCCCACACTTCCGCACCATACAGCATACTCTGCTCCACCGTCCTACCAATTATCCTCCTCTTCTATTCTCCCGGTCCTTTCACATTACCCATCAATCTTCCCAGCCATGCTGCCCTTACTTTTGCCTTCTGTGCAGCCTTCAACATATGGGTTTTGGAGGATAATTGGCTATCGGTTCTGAGACCGAGCCGTGGGGCACTCCAATCTCCGTCCCATACCTTCTCCCCCTAGTGTCAACTATCTCACGCCCCATCAAGTAGTCCTCTTACTCCAAGCTTTATCAACGCGCTCAACGCCGCCCGTTCACTGACACTGTACCTCGAAGAACACAGGCAGGGCCAATTTTTCACTCCTACAGCTACCCTGCCTAGCCCTTTGCACACAGCAGGCTGATGGGCCTGTAGTCCCTCGCCCGCTTCCCATCCCTACCCGTACGTCTTCTTCACAAAGATCTGGATTATTTGAAAAAACTTTTATTCAACATTTTTGTTTGTAAACCGAACCGTACCGAACAGAAATCGAAATATTAGCAAGTTACGTTACTTTATGTACACACTGTATACACAAACAAAGACAGAAAAACCTTTGATCGTCTGTCTCTTCCTCCTTTACCGGAGATCAGACTGACATTCCCACTTACAGAGCGACCTATGGTTTGTTGCCTCTATATGTAGTTTCTCTAAGCAGTCAATCTACTTTGCTGCCGAGTTGAACATATAATTTTTTCTCCGATTGTTCATAATGATATAGGAGGATATTGTATTTGCAAATTATCTGAGGAAAGAAAAAGTGGCCTATTCGTTCAAAATTGTAGTAATTTTACCATCAATGTTAATAACAACTAAACATATGTTTTTAAATTCTCGTTAAAAGTGTTATGTAATAATTGCTAATAAATGTTTACGTCAAATGTTTTATTCCAATTGAGTATAATCACTTTGCTGCCTAGGCAGAAAAGTACCCCCTTTGCTGCCTAGGCAGGAAAAGTAATACTTTGCTGATTGATATGTGTCAGCAAAGTTAATATTTGCTGTCAATCTGAGAAAAATAATTTTACTCAAGTTTTATTTCAGAAGCAACTGACTGGTTAGCTATTTCCGTGTTTTTTTTACAATAACAGCAAAATAGTAAAAATATGCCACTTTCTACAGCATCACAATACGCATGCTCGAAGTAAAAGTTTGATCACAGTCAGCAAATTATTCTGATAGTTGACCACTGATCCGAAACCGCAAATTTTTTTCTTCGAACAAAGGATTTTCCAATCATCAACTGCCAAATTGTTTCTACGAACGATTTTTTTTAATGCGCATGCCTCTGATGGTTTCTGATAGTTTCTGACTGTTCTACGAACCTACTATTAAGTAGCTCCAAAAATAAAAATGGCATGGTTTGAAACCGGCTCTCTATTTCATAAAACAAAAATTAACATAATAGCGTTATTAGTCCAATAAACCTGTTCAAGGTCCACAATTGAAAGCCATAGGATTAATGTCAGTTGGTTATAATCATATTGATGTGGATGAAGTTAAAAAACGTGGAATTAAAATCAGTAACACGCCTACTCCAGAATTTGACTCTGTAGCAGATGTAGCAGTATTGTTAACTTTAGCAGCTGCCAGAAGATTGCACGAAGCTCGATTAAAAATGGAAAGGTGAGTTTTCCTATTATATTATATATATATTTCGAGTGAAATGCTTCACACTCATTTGTAGTTCTTAATAATGATGGTGAATGCTTTGCTAACATATGAGGAGGAAACTTTGAATTTTCATTTGTATAAATATCTTCTGTATGTTCCTTGTGGTATATTATTCATTCTTTTTTTAATTCATTTGTATACATCTCGACCTAGTTCGTGTAACCTTTACTGAAACCCTCTTTTAGAATCTCCAAGCGTCACGCATTAGTTAATGCGATAACAATTTGTGTCCCATCTTTTCAACGACATTGTTCGATAGGAAATTTTCTAATAATTTTGAAGAATTGTCGGATTTTGAATGGGAATCATTCTCATTATTATATATTTTTAGAGATGAATGGGGGCCAAAAGACTGGAATTGGATGCTGGGTCAGGATATTACAAATTCTACTGTTGGTGTTATTGGATTGGGACATATAGGACAGGCTATTGTTAAAAGGTTGAAAGGTTTCAATGTCAAACGATTTTTGTACACCAGTCGCAAAGAAAAGAAAGAAGGTAACTAAATCTGTAATAATAATGTATATAATATATACAGTGTGTCGCATTGACACCCCCATATTTTCGCTGTTTGAAAGATTACATAATTGAATATTTGCAGAGTCATACATACTGATGGGCCACATCTTTTGAGTTAATCAACTGAAATCTGAACTTTAATATATATATATATATATATAATAAAATACATATACATATATATATATATATATATATATATATATATATATATTCGAAAACATTGTTCAGAATATAATTTCAACCCCACATACCGAAATTCATCACAAATTTCGCATTTTTAATGTTTCAATTTTTTTGCCCACCCACACTTAGGTATTATTACAAGATATTGTTTAATTTGATCAATATTCCTTTAAAAGTGCTGCTTACGTTACTAAAATATTTGAATACATGACACCGTGTCAAGATTTTAATTTCCACGGCACAATAATTATCAAAATAAATAATAATTTTGTATACTTAGACCAAAAAATAAAAAGATTAAAAATGCGAATTTTGTGATAAAATTTGGTATGTGGGGTTAACATAATATTCTAAACAACTTTCTTAATAATATTTTTCGATATCTCTAACGCGAAGCAAAATATCGAGAAGCGGTCCTGTTTGTGAAATCGTAGTACGTTGAGTTTAAAGTTCAGATTTCAGTTGACTATTTCAAGAAATGTGGCCCATCAACCTGTATGACTCTACAAAGATCCGAATCTGTAATTCTAATTTAATTCTAATTCTAATTCTAATTCTAATTCTAATTCTAATTATAATTTAAATTTCTCTTATCAATAAACAAAAATAAATCAAATTAGAGAAGACAGTTTGAAAGTTATAATGTAACTTATAAAAAAATAAACTAAAATTTGAATTGAACTTGACAAAATAAAAATAAACAAATCACCTGAAATATATTTGAACTTAAACCGAACTTTAAACAGAAATCTTGATAACTTTTTTCTAATTTATTAATATCCTTTTCACATAATTTCAGAGTTTTTAAAAGCTTTATAAAAGTTTCTTGGCTAAAATTAATCTAAAAAGGAAGAACCTGAAAAATAAAAAAAGGTAGAACGTGTCGCGGGACACACGGTAGGAACTTTAGTTCCTTTTAAGCAAAAGTTATGTAATACATCTGACGTTATAGATAAACAATTTGCATATTCTTTGGTGATTGAGTAGTAAGCACACCAGACTCTCACGCGGTAGACCCGGGTTCGATTCCCCGCGAGGAATTTTTTTTATTGTTGATTTTATTTTTAAATAATCATTCTGTTTGATATTAATAACGACAACAGGTAGACGTTTGTAATATTTAGCAGAATATTCATTATTATAGATAATGGTACGGTACCGTATCATTATACAAATTGGACATTCAAGAACTGTACGTTTACCACAAAATTAGTTGGAACATAAAATTGAATTGTTAAATTTTTAATTTGAAGTTATATTACAGTTTATAGAAATTTTTATTTTCTAGATTTTTTCCTAAGTGGGTCGTAGAAAAAATATGCTGCTCGTATGCATCTTCGTCCTCGTGCGATATGGCCATCATATCCACACTAGTTGCACAAACTACAATTTCTTTCAAAATTTGCCCTTTTACATTTAAAAACCACCTGCCAAATGTCAAATCATTTTATCCATCCATTTTAAAGTTATAGAATTAAAACATTCAAGTTTTAAAAATTTCAACACCCTGTATTTCGAAAAGTAGCTAGACCCCTTAATCGCGCAAAAAAAATTATGGAAATAATAGTAAAAATTTATCCGAGCAAATTCAAGTAGATCACTAGCACTGCGAATACCAGCTTTGCATAGAATTTCAATATAGCATCGGTGGTTCAGTGGTTAGAATGCTCGCATTGCACGCGGGCGGCCCGGGTTCGAATCCCAGCAGGAGCATATTATTATGAATCGCTGCTTCGTAAACGAGAGAGAGACTAAGGAGGCACAAGCACGCAAGCAAGGTACATAACGAAGCAACTTAACATAACGTAGCGTAACGTAACGCGTAACGGTCAGATCTTTTGTGTCGCGACCCCTGGTCGCTCAAACATAACCTGGCGTAAAGAACTAAAGTTCCAAAATTTATTAGTTAGGTTATAAAATCTGACATAAAAGTAGAAAGAGTATATTAATGAACATAGTTAACTAAGAGTGAACTTAGATTTGTCAACTCGAACGGAAGAAAGAACATTTTATAACAGAAATAAAAACAAATGTCAAATAATTTTTAAAATTTTGTAATTAAACGATAAAAACAACAATGAAGTATTTAAAGATATTAATAATAAACTTTCATATTAAAAAAGGAACATAAAATTAAACATTCAAGTCAAGTAATAAAAATTAAAAATTATTAAATGAATTTGATTGGTCAGTTGATATAAAAAAACTTAAAACTAAGAGGCACATGGTTGTTGATTTAAAAAAAATGGAATTACGTTATTATTGATTAGAAACGTCCCTGAGCAAAAGGAGATACAGATTTGAAAAGAAAATTCCTTTTTGTATTGTTAAACTAATTAAGTTAAGTTACAACAAAGTAAAAAGTGGAAATATATAGTGAAAAAGTGTTACTAACCTTTTACAACAAGTTCCTGTTAAAATTATGTGGTAAATATCCACTGAAATTAATAAAACCTTCAAATAAACCATAACTTTTGTTATAAAATTCAATTCACTACACCACTACACCACCAAAAATTCGACAAACAGGATCTATTGAAAATGAAAAACGGCAGATTCAAAATCCAGTAGGAAACGAAGCGGTAGAGGAAGCTTGCAGAATTATCTGTAGTAAGTCAACGTACCATCGGTCGAATTTTTAAAGCCAACAAATTCGCCGCTTGCAATTTTGACAAGATCCACATTTTCTTCATATTTGCTTTCCGGATGAACGCAGTTTTAATGTTAAAGGGACTGGCATTGGAGACCAATTGTAGATGGCGCCAGCGGAATACCTGCACTCGCTAAATTGTGGTGTATACACATGAGAATCCGGGCACCAATCGTTTTTTCGGCAATTATTGGCTTATTTCACACGATTTTTGTGTGTCTCAGCAACACTCCGTGTCTCTTCATTCTATTAGTCAATGTTCAGTGTAATTTCACAAGGATATGTGTTGCAAATTTGCTAGAAAATTGCGAAATCTTATTGCTTTATGTGGCAGTCTTGAGTGACGGCGTTTTGGCTACTAGTAAGTCAATACCTATAGAAGCTGATAATAATAATTTTTTGATAAATATTTTTTTGCAATTTTTCATTTTTTTCATTTTTTGCAAATTTTTCGCAAACTTCAGAAGGAACAGTATAGGTGCAGGATTTCAGAAAAAACAGGGAATTTTTAAACAATTACCATTTATTCTTATAAAAATTAGCATTTTGGAATGGAGTCCTCTTCCATGGCTGTCCAAGATTACAATAAAAAATAAAAAAAATAAATAAATGAATAAATAATCAAGCCTCATCTATTCAAATGAATAATAATAAAAATAATAAATTCAAATAGTTAATTGAAAATCCAGCAAACCTTCTTCTTTATGTTCCCTCTTGATGCAACACTAGCAAGTCAAAATTGTCACTTATTCACTTTAAAAAATTCTTCTTTTTAATTGATCAATTGATAATCGTAAAATATTTATATAATAATTTATAAAATATTTATAAAATTCGTGCAAACGGTTACGACTGCTCCAAAAAACAAAGATTTAATGTCAACAAGAGCAGACTACTGGAGTGGGCGCGTGGGTACACGTGGTAAGGTTAGGTACGATTCTCTCTGGTGGAGGGAGCATAAAAGACTTAAAAGAGGCGTACAAGAGAATAATAAACATAAAAGAACGGCGCTCAAATATTGGGAGCGAGTTATATGGATGGAAAGGTCAGAATATAAGCTTTAATTCAGTGTGGGTATTAATTCTCAAAAAATTAACAGCGGAGAACAAAAAGCATTTAAAAAAAGGCCGGTTTTCACCCGTGTTACCAATTTTCCCAGTCCCTGGAAAATAAGTGCATTTTATTCCGAATAAAAATATTGGTTCAGAGAGTAGACATAGTAAGCTTTCAAATGGTGTGCATTTAATTACAAAATAATTGAACATTAGTTCTTTATTTTCGCTTGTTTACAAGATTTGTGAGAACTCCGAAAACGACTGAAAAATGCAAATAAATAAATAAACTTTTTATTGAAACGCCACAAAGATACTGAAAAAAAATTTCCAGGAACATTCAGATCCTATTTGAAAAAACAAGGGATAATAAACCATTCAAAATTAATAAAATGTCAATGATTTAATGGAAGAGGCCAAAATATTGGGGAAAAATAACATTGGCCACTTTTTGCAATGTCCTCGACGGGCGAGAACGGGGTTTAAGGTACACATATTGATACCTACGGATATTCCCATTACAATGAACTTTAAATCATCGAAAAATATTAATTTTTGACCAAGTTTAGAAGAATTTGTTCGCCGGTTTACAAGTTAGTTTTATAGACGGTAGCATTTCTAGAGGTAGTGCAGCCGCGTAAGCGAGGGGACGTTTGGATGCGATTATCTCGAAAACTATTGAATTCTAGAAAAAAATGATGAGGACCATTTTTGTAGATAATTTATCGACCTTCACTTTTTACCCAGACAAAAATTGTCCAAATTGCATATTTCGGGAGGTAATGGCGGGAAACCGTTTTTTTGGGGGCGTTAGGGACCATTTTGGGCCCTTAGCCAAGGGGCAATCTTGGAGAACTTTTTCTCCCTTTGAAGTACCTGTCAAGACCTACAAATCAAGCAAAAAAAAATTATTGGACAAATATATTGATAGGTTTGCCCCTTCAGTTAATGGACCATTTTGCATTTTCTCCAAAAAAAATTGGTCTTCAAGATATGCGATCTGCTTCGTTTTCGGTGCCGCACCCTGTGTTGTGTAGTGTCTTTCTGAACGAGCAAATCGACAAAACGGCAAAACCGATTTTAATGAAACTATAATGGCCTAGCAAGAAAAATATTGAATTAATTTCCGTTCTGTTCATACCACAATAATGAGGTATTAAACTTAACAAATGTTAATGGATAGTGGTGGAAAAAAGCATAATGAAAAATCATTTGAGTATATTTAATATTTTCATTCTTACAGGGTTTTTATGTTGATTTTAAAATTCAACTTTTGGATTATTTAAAATTATGGTAGAAATCGCGAAAGAATGGAAAAAATTGGTCTTAATGCGGAAGAAACCAAGCTATTGAGACTTAAAAAGAAATAGGAATACAGGCATATTGAGATTGGAGATCATACGTTTCAAGAAGAAGATGAAATGGAATACCTGGGAATAACAATATTGATTGAAATAAAAGAAAGGAGAGCAGCAACAAATAGAGAGAGCATTCTATACCAATAAAAAACTGTTAACTAATATACGAGTAGGTAATCATTAAAAATGCATGAGTGAGTACCCTAATGAACAGCGCGTCAATTTGGAAACAGTTCCAATTATTCTACTACTAGAGTGGCTATCAATTGGAAGAAAATACATCAACAACAAAATTAGCCGTTATTTTGAAGGACTATAATAATATGAAGAAACATAAAGAATCAGTGATCAAGACAATGTGGAATAATACAGCAAAATTAATGCAAATTGAATGGAAGACTTGACCCATTCAGTGATATCGAATTCAAATCCGCCAAAGATACCAAGAACACCAAGCTTAAGCTATTACAAAAATATCCCGAAAAAAGGAAACAAAGCTCTGCAAGTTTCAGCGAAAAACAAATCTTGGACATGATAAAACTGTACCACAAAAACACAGAAAACACACCGTCTGGCTTGTAGGAAAAATTCATATGGTGTCATGTGAACTGGCATGGCATAGTGAAGAAGGCTCTAAATGTTTAGTAAATCATTTTAAACAATGCGGTGTTGACCCCCACAAGAATAGAATATAATCCTATATTTTCCAAAACGGCACAAATTATTGATACTAAATACCGAAGACCTTGGTATTGGTAATACGATTGCTCAAGAAATTATTCAGCAAGCGAAATACAAATATCAAAACTGACAGGTTATTTTTAACAATTTATATTGCTTAGGATAAACAATATTTTTCAGGATGTTACAAAAATATGCCGATTAAGATGAACATGATGTCTAAGAGGATAAAAGAATCTGCAGAGATGATTGGACTCAATATTAAAAACTTTAAAATTACCAACCATTCCGCACGTTCGACTACGGTGTCTCACCTTGCCAAAGCAGGTATCAATGAGCAGGAAATCATAAAAATCACAGGACACAGCTTATCCATCATATGTACATCATTTTGATTAATAACCTGAGAGAGAGTGAGGAAGTATCATTCACTTTCAGCACATCAGAACAAAACAATGTTGGAAAATCCTCCACCCACGGCACAACATTTAAAATAATTATATTTTTTATATTCAAAACTTCAATGTATCCCAATTCAAATCATTCAGTTCATATTGGGTCGAGTGATATGAATTTGTTGAAATAAAAATATAATTTCTCAAAGGTAATTTCAACTTCAAAAATAATCGAATGCCACACAAGAGCTCGATAAATTAGATAATCATTCTCTGAGCATTTCCTCAAATATTTTGTTGCCATTCGGCATTTCTTCTTCTTCGGGCTCTCGAGTCAATCGCCTAACAACAAATTTTCTAAAATCTGTCAAATTATTTCTAATTTATTCTCACTCTTTTGTGATATTACTACAGATAATTTCATCTGCTTTCGAGAAAATCAATCGAACCGATTAGAGTCTCGAAAGAGGATTTCAAGTAACAGAGGATTGAACAATGTAAAACTTCACGATAAAGCAAAATTGAAAACAATTCAATATAAAAAGAGGAAGCTCAAGCTCTCTTCAACTTTTACGCCTTTTTTAATTATTTCAAATAAAGGACATTCCAACTAGAAAGTAAATATTACCCTGTTCCGTTATAAACTACACGAATATAGAAGTAGTACAAACTGATTTATCTAAAACTCGGTGTTTAGTAAAATGAATATTTTTGTTTTTTCAAGGTATAGAATTGGGAGCCGAATTTGTTTCTCTAAATACTCTTCTACAAGAAAGTGATTTTGTCATAGTAGCAGTACCGCTAACCGCAGAAACGCAAGGCATGTGTAATGCAGAATTCTTCTCAAAAATGAAGAAATCTGCTGTGTTTGTCAACATTAGCCGAGGGACAGTTGTGGATCAACCGGCTTTGATTGAAGCCCTTAAAAGTGGGAATATTTTTGCAGCGGGTCTAGACGTTATGACGCCAGAACCATTACCGTCAGATCACGAGTTGATGACTTTATCGAATGTTGGTGAGTTAATAGGAAAATAATTTTTTTGGTTTATGTTTAATCCCAATTTTCAACATTTTCAGTTTTGCTCCCTCATCTAGGTAGTGCTACAAATGACACTAGAGCAAATATGGCTATTATGGCAGCGCAAAATATACTGAATGTATTAGCTGGAGAAGAAATGATCAGTCCAATATAGGAAAGCAATCAATCATTAAAATATCGTTCATAAATATTGTTTTATTGATTCACCTCCAAAAAAAACGAAAAGTGTCGGTACACAAATAGTTATTTATGCACTTTTCGCATAAACAACTTTTTTCACAATAATTCAAATAATTTGTTCAAGGAACTCAAAACACCTTATTAAATCGAGAGATTATTAATATACATCTATATTAATTGTATTACTTTTTTATTCCCGGCTGTTTTAACCGAGTGAGTTTCTACACTGCTAGATTTTCCGAGCATATGCCAAAAAAATACAAAATTCAAACACAACCAATAGTCAGTAGTCAAATAGTGAACATTACGAGGGAAACTGAGAATTGATGACTGATCAAAGCGATATCATCTATATGCTCCAATAGATTTTAAGAGTAACATGACACCTTACTATGGATTCCAGGACACACTGGAATAGAAGGAAATGAAATAGCAGTTGAACTAGCAAAAAGGGGGACTGAAATACCTTTCTGGGGGCCTGAACCCTTTTGCGGAACCAGCCCCAATGTAATATTGGAAGAAATAGGTAAAGTCGAGAAAAAGAGAAGATCTGACCATTGGAAAGATCTAGTAGGGCTTATAGAATCAAAGACTCTTCTGGGTGACTACAAC
>CAJUYG010001332.1:49604-71442 GCA_910591675.1 Galerucella calmariensis
AATATACACCTCCATCTATTTGTTGGTAGCGTAACCTGCATCGTTGTAAATCCAGTAACTTGTATAAATTGTAGATGTCAGTCAAATTATATAGGAATATTTATTAATTTCGTTCGAAATATCTTCAAATATTAATATTTCAACTAAAATATTCGGACTGCTCTACATTTTGTTTTAATATATCTATTATTTACTACCTTTCTTTAGTTTATTGTAAATGAAAACAGGCGAGCGGAAAAGTACGCTCTAGAGCGTAAACAATGTCAATTATGACAGATCGCGGAAAACATCAACTTTGCGGTTAGATTTGAGTGTACAAAAGTCTACTTTGGATAGTGATCGTAGGAAAAAGTTCTTTCAGTTTTGGTCTTAGGTCTAGGCGCTTATATGTATTGTAATGTTGTATTCCTGGCAGTCGGTGAGAATATGCTTAACGGTTAAAGCACTATTGCAGTAACGGCAGACGAGGAGGTTTTTAGAAGACATCAAGTAACCTTGTATGTATCTGGTATGGTTGATCCGCAATCGTCGCATGACAGCAGCTTCTCTCCTAGTTAAGAAATCGACGGACTTTTTGAATAATAATTTTATGTCATCTGGGAGCTGGAACGTTGTTGTGGTGATGGAAGAAGAGGCTTCTATAGCATGGTGGTAAAGCTCCAAGTAAATTACTGTTAGTGATAAAAATGTATGGTGAATATTTTTTATAAAGAAAACGGTATATCTACCTATACATTTTTCATTCAAATCATGTAACGTCAAAAATTCTTGAAATTCAAGTAACTGAAATGTAATCAATTTTTGATTGTATTTTTCATAATAGTGGATAAATTGGTACTTTTTATGCTTCATTAGTAGTGTGAATAAAACTCCAATTATGATGTGATTGTCGATAAATACAGAACCTACATTTTATTATTGTTACTTTGTGTTTCCTGTAATTAACGAATCATTTCATACCAGATACATGAAGAGAAATTATTCCTTACCCACTCTTGCGAATTTATGAATAAAATGGATAATAATATTCTCAATAACCTTTTCATTAGTTTTTCAATGAATGATATCAAAAGTTACGAATATAATGGGAAAATTAATATAAGCAAAGTTTATTTTTCACTTTTCCACACATATTTTTCCATTGCGAAGTTTAATTTTTCTAGGGAAATCTTTTTCAACAACTTGAAAAAAGGCAGTTTGCGCAGAAACGGAATCTTCTTGAAAACTCATCAAATGTCCTAATGTCTTATTAAAAAAGCTGCAAACTCTTTTTGGTATTACCGGGACAATCATGAACGGAGACGATATCAATGGAAGGAAGCTCTTGGTATTCCTCCCTTGGAACAGTTTGCTAGAGCGGTGACAGTGATGGTAACCCTCGGGAGAAATCGAAAGGCATATGGACTATGACAATGCTAGAGAATACTAACGTATTTACTGTGCCAATCAATATCATCATCCCATCCAAGGAACAGGAGGTGATGCATCCATGTAATTCTGATGGTTCTAAAACAAACCAAGGCTTTGGGGCTGGTAAAAAATGACCTATAGAGAGAATCTTCTTTAGCCTTGGTCTAAATACGTCTGTATTCAAGCAGAATTGGTTGCCACTATAACCTGTATAGTGTGCCAGGGTATGAGGGGATTGCAGGTGATGAATTGGGGAACCTGTTTGCTGAATAAGGTCAATAATGAGATTCCATAGTCTGGAAGCGTTCTGTGGACTAAAAAACAATTGCATAAGTGGGAAAATCTGGAACTGGCTGGATAAAAACATTCGATTCAAATGTAGGTTGGCAGAAGGTGACCTTCGTACAAAGAGTTAACTGAGCTGGGTAGACAAGGAACTCCTAACCAGGTTATTGGAAGTGAGGGAGATACTTTTGAAGACAATTACCGACCTTGACAACTCTCTACCCTAAGGGAGCATGATTACAAAAGGGGAAACGTGAGTGAGTCTGAGTACAGAAAATATTAACTGAGGAATGAAACACCTACTCACATACTCTGTGAGAGCTTACCGATGCTCAGACAGAAGCACTTTGGAGAGAAGATAATTTTAGGATAAGAATTATTCAAAATCCTCGCAATTAAACTAGCGGCCTATGAAGAGGAGAGTTTCTGGAATGGAAGTAGAAAACATTGAAAAGGGGATAATTATTTAATGCAACTCTTTGGGCTGTTGAGCAAAACCCAAACAAATGAATGTAATCAAACATTTTTCTTGAAAATTCCTGAATTTTGGACTGGAAAAATTTCCTAATTTCCCAATAAAAAGGCTATAATTCACCATGTTTGGCTAGAGCTGGAACACAAGACCAGTCCTGAACAAGGAACTACTAACGCCTGCGAAAACTATCTGTAGATACCTTGCTGGAACAAACTCTAGGAACTATTCCGTCATTTGGCTGTTTTTGATCTAAGCTGCTTGCTCTTAAAATGTTTGTCATTATTTCTTTCTTTCTTCCTCTTATCCTCAGGCCTTCTCAGGCGTCATAATTTCAATACTTATTAAAAAAAACATAATATGACTTTATAGAGAACATTGCGTGAAAAACATTACGATCGAACCCATCATATCAACTTCACATACTATATCGATATTTATTTATACATGCAAAATGATTTAAATGTAATTTATTCCACGCACGTAACTTTCTACGTAAAGGTTAGGTACATAACATATTATTTATTAACATTGATACTCTGTAATTTGTATGTCATGGATGCTCATCTAATTTTGAGCAAATGTATTTATGTACTGAAATATTTTTTCAGCGAGTTTTTTTCATTCAGAAATTCACCACAGAGTAAAATCTTATAATTATTTGAATCCAAAGGGAACGTATACTATTGAAAATTTTCAAAATATCAAAATTTCATCAATTAACCTTTTCCAAGTACGTCATCGTGACGCATATCTGTCACCGGACAACATTCACACTTAATTTCAATATAACCCCAAAGCTAATGATAACAATTGCTTTTTTTCCTTGGTTTTAAATTATCATAGTATACAACTAATACACACCAGTACACAAATTAACCAAAACCAATCAACTTTTGTTCTCCATTTATATTCAAATCAGTAAAAAATGCTATTTCCATTTCTGGAGGTTGTCCGTGATCAGCTGACAAGATGACGCGAGATGACGTCGCTTGGTAACCCTCACGCAGTGTTGCCAGTATTTTAAATATCAAGATCGCCACACGTCAATGACGCGGGCTCCAAACGTTTCTAAAGAAAGTAACATATTTGATTGCTATAGATGTTTCTTTTGCACTTGCACTATTTGTAATGACGTCATTAATCGAAAAAGTGTGACGTCAGAACATGACCGCTCACAGTTTCTGAGGGGAAATAAAACAATTTGACCTATGTTGACCGTTTGTAATATTTTAAAAGTTTATTCGTTTGTTCATTTGTAAAGTGACTATGACTATCAAGTAATTATACCTTATCTACCTTGGTCATGCAGTCCTACACACGACCTCTAACTCCTAAACTTCCATCATACTCTGTACATTACTCTATGCTCTGTACTTTACTCCATGCTCTGTACTTACGATATGTCCACTGTTTAAACTGTCTTCACCTTTCTTCTCTAATTTCAACGGAAAACTGCTCCGCAATGCTCGACAAATTAACAATAGCCATGTTTAAGGATATTGCTTTTTTGGTGTATTATACTATATTAAAGAACAAGTTTCATAAAGCATTATTTTATCGCACGCGTCAAAATTTTTTCTAAAGGAGAAGGAATAATCATATATTTCTCTATGGGAATAATAATTTAATCTGACCAGTGAATCCGCTGCATTTATGGTGAAGTGCCCACAGAGTTAATGATGCATTTTCATGTGAATTATTCGGACATTGAAATAACATGTTAATAATTCAATAAATGTTTTTTTAATATTTATAAATAAATAAAATCAAAAACACTTCACATATTCAAAAATGAATATTGAATCATATTGATTTTATTTTGAAAACTGTGGACAATATTTTTGTTCGACGTTTGACAGTTTTGACACTAACAATTCGTTGACAGATGTGGCTACACCACAGATCTGGTCTACACTGTCACCAGCTCAGAGTTTTGATTTCTCCAGGGTTATGTGTGTGCGCCGCATGCATTTATTGTGAAAGCGCCCTAATAAGCGCCAAGCGCCAAATGCTATAATCTGGTCGCCAATTTATTTTTCAAAGCGCCAATACTGGCAACACTGCCCTCACGTAACCCTCTATAGACACGAACGTCTCACGACAGTGATAATTTGGCTTTCACGCACTTGCGCAAGATTTTGAATGGGCTTGTTCAAGAAAAATTTTTTTAGTTAATAATAGAAACTAAAACTCATTTTAAACAGATCCCCAAAATTTTAGATTTTTCCGCGAACGTTTAAACCCTCAAATTAATTAAAGAAATTGGATTGAATGAAAACGGGGCGTGGTTACCTGTGACGTCACACTGCATATGCTATACCTAACGTTTGAAACGCCGCGAGTCGAGAGCTGTGTATTGTGTATATTGTATCGTTTTGTGTAAGAAAAAAAAAAGGTGGTCTGTTGACTGTACCTACTGTTTCGTTATTTTATTGTGAAGGAAGTGAGAAAAAAGAGGTAAATGAATACTATTTGATTCCCGACTGTCCTAACACATCCAAGAATGCAACAGAAAAAAATATATAGATTAAAACAGTGAGCAGTGGAACAGTTAAATTAAAACCTTGAGTAGTACCGAGATTGTTTGACTGTCTAAAAAATAGAGTAACAATGCATAGTTCAAAGCCACGGTCGCAATTTTCACAAGTTAAGCTCAAAAAATAGAGCCTCTGATGATGATAAAGTAGAGGAAGAAAATCAAATGGATATCACACGAATGGAACCTATATCTCTGGAAATAGGGGTTCAGGCTTGCATTAAGGCTATAATGTACGTTCCAAAGCGATTCAATGCGGGGGCGAGGGGTTTTATAAATGGCTGAATAGAGGAAGTGAACTAACAATGAGATCATTACAAAGAAATCGTGGATGGAAAAAGACGGAAAACCTATGAACGAAGAGTTTTCAATATCCACTAGCGGTCCTTTTTCTACATTTAGCTTGTCAGAATTAAGTATGTCAGATCCGAATAGCTTATTTTATCTAGACACTAATAGGTCAGACGAAATAGAATATTTTATTTGATAGAAAAAAAATCCAAAGCTTTATTTGGGAGTTCCGAGTAATTCATTATTAGTTGTTAGTTGTGAGCTTGTTAACTAAAAAAATGTGAGCTGGACAAGCTTGATATCTTTTTAACATTAAAAAAGATCAAATTGAATTTACCTTATAGGATATTAGGAGACGATTTTGGTGTGGCACTTTCCAGAGTATGTAGCATTATACAATAAACTATACCGTTATTAGCCAGTTACCTTTATCCATTTGTGCAAGTTAAGAAAAGACTTCCTACTCCCTCCAGACGCAGATATAAGAATGTACAATATATTATAGATTGTTTTGAAATTTCGATTCAGAAACCAAGTGTGAATTCTTTGTTTCTATTAATGTAGTCCCTCACCATAAAGATATCGACTTGGGTGAATTTGCAGAATCTGCTTCAATAAATCCAGAATCTACTGAGTACATCTTTAATAGCAAAAAATCACTAACACTTTTGAAATTTAAAAATATTGCAGCTGTAACAACTTTCTTATGTGAAACGCAGCGGTGTACAGAGCACAATATGCAATGTGACGTCACAGTCGGCTCTGTCGCTTTTTAAGGGAGCTCCATTTTCAACCTCTAATATCTAAGTAGTGGGGAAAGTTCAAGAGCTGAAAATTTCACTAGTTATCTTGTTTATTCAGTTTTACAAAACAACGTAAGAAAAACCGAGAAAATATTTCATTGATAACAAGCCCATTCAAATGTTTCCATAGTGCGACGTTGCCACTTGTCCTAGTTCTCCTGTCAGTTCGTGGTGCTGCTTGTTGTTTTTAATTTCTCTGCAAATATTTGTTACTGTAGGTGGGTCCAAATCGGTTCAAAAAGAGAAAAATGTAAACATTTCAGGAATCATGGTATAGTTCTTTCCCTTTGTCGGAAAAATAAATAATTTGTTCGACAATGGAACCTGCAACGTCGCACGATAGGAACATGTAAATTAAAAAATCTCAAAGTGCGCATGTAGGCAACAAGTCATAGTGAGAATATCTCTGTGAGAATATCCCTCTGAACTCGAGAAAGAGACAGACGATCAAAGGTTTTTCTTCTGTCTTTGTTTGTGTATATATAGCATACACGCTATTGGAGAAAGACAACATAAACCTCCTACTTTCTATCTCTCTCATATGTTGACGGGTTCGAAGCTGGCTTGTTGCCTCTATTTGTAGTATCTCTATGGGGACCCCCGATCAGTTTAAATTGAAGTCATGTTTAAATCAGTGTGTTTTGACATATGGTGAGTCAAATGGTTGTCAGACAGACTTTGTCACCAAGTTTTTATATCATTCAAGTGTATATATATTTTATTTAAAAAAAAAACTCTATTAACAGGTTGGCTGCCGTAATGCTAAAAGAAAATCGGACTCTGAGGATAACTTTTTTTTTCCTTTTAAAGGTTGATTAAGTTGTCTAGAACCATTCTGCGTTATTTATTTTCCAAAAAAAAATGTTTTTCTACCTTTTTTTGAATTTTTTTATGAGACTTGCCTTAACATATGAAATTAGACCCAATAGCCGCGTGCACCAAATGTGGTGTCTCACTTCTACATCACTGTGCCTGTTGAATCATGTTGGGTGAGAGCATTCTTTGTTATAAGCAACTTCAAAAAGAATCTGGATGAGCTCAAGCCCAAAAAAAGCTTCACGAACAAAACTAAAGTGCACGGCCTGTGAAAAATATTTTGCCTTAGTTGTTTTTTCCAGGTGCATAATTGTACCAAATAATTTTTTTCAAGTATTTGTTACCAATTTTTATGCTTTCTTTATATTTTTGAGTTAAATTTGCATTTATGTTGTTTTTCATTTAATAAAAATAGTTTATTTTCGATATTTTTTATTTTATGAATCATTCCATGCCATGAGCAACCGCTTATGAGTCTTAGATTCAAAAGCCAGAATCAGTTTCTGACACTTACACCCATGAGTCCCATATAGTTTGTATGGAGCTGAGACGCGAAACACGGCTCTCGTGGCTTTTGTGTAGAATTACCGCCGAGACACCAACGATGTATCACGCGGCTGCTATCGAAAGTATCCTGAGTCACAATACTTGTGTCTCATGGCAGCCAATGTGTTGAACATTATTTGTATAACAAATGCATATTCAAATTTCTAAACTAATCCACACTTATAAATTAAGGAATATCAATATTAATTGTAGAATTTGTAACATTTTCAAACGATATCGACGAAGGAAGTGTTTTTCTATCCGATGCGAGACAAGAATTGACATTAACAGATTTACTAAAACATGAGGTTCTCTCTGTATATTATTTTACACCATTTATTTACTTTGCAATTCCTATATTACGTTGCACCGAATTTTCAATATAGCCCTCTGCAACACTTTCATTCACCATGTCTTTTTAAAATCATGATATCCCCGCTAGCATCTACTAAAAATGTATCTGACTTCCATCGTTACCACTGTCCCTTATTTTCTTTGGGATAGTGCATCTACCTTTTTTATATGCCGTGTATCGGTAGTATGATCGGGTCTAAAGGCTCTATACTTCTCAAAAATTTAAATATTATCAATTTCTGATGGAAATTATTCCACCTAAACCACGAACTGTCGATGTACATGTGTCTTTGTATCCGGAATAGTTACAGCAAGGTGGGTTTCAAATTCCTTAATACCTTCATTCGGATTAATATTGTTGTTATAGTGGCAACATAAATACATCCTCTATGTGAAAATTTCTAGCTCGGTTCATGAGATACAGCCTGGTCGGACGATCAGTCGGACAGCGGAGTCTTAGTAAAAGGGTCCGTTTTTTATCCTTTGGGTACAGAACCCGAAAAAGTGGGTGTAAAAATGGAAAATAAAATCAAATTCAATTACTTATTTATTTTTAATGTTTGTATCAAGTGCGGTGTATCTAACGACTAGGTGATTCATTGAAAAATCAATAAGAATAAGTACCTCCACATGTATGAATCATCGTTAACTGATTAATATTACTTTTCACAAGCACTAAATCTTTACGTTGACGATATCTTAGGCTATTTTTGGAAATAATGTCATTCAATATAATAAAAACTTATAACTCTATTTAAATGTTTTCTGTACTTCCAAGTATGTTTTATCTATGCTTCTACTATACAAGCGATATTCTGGGAAAACCACAGTACACCCCCGCCGGAACTTGGTAATTATCAATGGGTAATGGATGAAAAAGTTAGTATGGCAAAGTGGGGTGGTTTTATCTATTCTCAATGTTTGTGTTGCTGCTTATTTATAAAAGTATTTATCAATGAGAAAAGATGGTGTCCATTCTTCACACTCACACATACAATTTTAATTCCACTTTTTTTTCAAAAATTTGAAGATATGTTATATTGAGTGTACCACGACATTTTAATATTCCAATATCCCGCAATATATTTAGACTCTTAGTATGAAGGTGTCCTTGTGTCAGCCTCCATTTGAGTTGATGTTTCAGTTCCTCTTATGTAATCCTTTGTGATTCCACAAAACGGTTTCGGACCTGTGAAGGCTCCTTTAGAGCCTTCTTTAGCTAGCTGGTCTGCCATTTTATTCTCTGCAATCCCCTCATGTGCCGGCACTCATATTAGAGACACTTTGTTGTCTCTTGCCAGCATGTTAAAGGATTCTTCACAGTTTTTCACCAGTTTAGACCTAGTTGTTGGATTGCTGATAGCTTTAAGCAGAGCCTGGCAGTCAGTGAAAATGTTTTGTCCGGTATATCCTCTTCTGATGTTTTCATTAATGTAGGCTACAGTGGCAATCGTCTCTGCTTGAAACGCAGTCGTGTATCGACCTTGGCTAAGAGATAGTTTCTTTCTAGGTCCACTCATACCAGCCCCAGTGCCATTGTTTGTTTTGTCTCCATCGGTAAACCAGAATTGCCTGGATGCATCACCTGTTTCCTGGATGGGATGATGATATTTACTCGCTCAGTGAATATGTTCTTTGGTGTCATGCTATCAAAACTCATATAAAATATGTGTTCATCATTGTGTTTATCATTGTCATTGTCATCATTGTCCCAGTTATATCAGTGTGTCGTTCTCGAACATTGTTCGAACACGTTTTACTTAGGGCCATTCGCACCGGTTACACTTAAACGTTAAGTGTCACTCAAATCCACTAAGTGTCACTTAGTCGTTCGCACCGTATTTAAAGGCACCCTTAACGCGATTAACGCGACGCTAAGGATACCTTAACTAAGATCGGAATATCCACGGCGATATGGCAATTGTTACAGGAAACTGTGATTAGGTGAATGACTAGAAAACCGAAATTGTTTTTTGTCAATATGAATTTTGGTTGGTGATTCCAGCGTTACCTCCAGTCCAGAATTATGCTCTTAGAGCTTCTGGGCGAATGAAATCTACCTTTTACTGACGAGGTGCAAATACGCCGAAACTACAAGTGATATTTGGCCTGATTCTATAAGAAAGTGGTTGAAAGAGTGATTAGCGTACTAGCGTGGTTAGGGATAAAATTTTAATCACTCGTCTAGTCACGCCATCCATGTTTCGGATTCTATAAAACCAATATCAACCACGGTTATTAAACTTCGTACGCTTAATCACCGTGATTAAAGTAGTTTGAATGTATCATGCGAAGTTAGCCGATTCTGGAGTCTTTGGCAGAACTTGTGCCGAAATGAATTAACGTCAAATTGCAAATTCGACGGGGCTATGTTATGCGACCATTCTGCAGGCACATGTTCTCAGACTCGGAATACTGACTGTTGTTTTTCCAAGGCTACATTAGGTATTAGGTCATTATTTTCAACAGTGAACACTGTTTAGTTTGTGAGATGTTCATTAATGTTATTTTTTTGTTTGCTTTCTTTTTAAGAATTTGTTGTTTGCTCAATAAAGTTGTGCTCTCAATCAATATTAATAGTTTTTAATAATAATATTCACAACACAATAATCAACAGTAACTCAAAAATGGCGTGCGATCAGTCTTTTTCTTGTGTTTCTTCCGGCAGTCAGTATGGGGGGTCATCATCTTCGTAGTCCTCATCATATACTTTTTACTGCTTCTCACTCACTATAATCACTTTGACAATGACAAGAAAGAGTGATTAAAGCACAACCACCAGAGGAACCTGGTGGTTAAGACTAACCACATTTTGGAGGTTAGAATGGTTAAAAAGTTAAACACTTCGGTGTTATAGAATCCGAAATCCGATAAAGTGGTTACCTCAATCACTGACCCTGCTTTTTACCACTCAGCTGAGTGGTTAAGCTGTAACTACTCCCCTATAGAATCAGGCCGATTGTCCTTTCTAATTACAAACCAGAATGGTTTTTTTTTCTAAGGAGCCGTTTCTTCGCCGGTACCATCTCAGCCTCCTGGGCTTATTGTGGATACTCCTAGTGTTCTCACTACACCCTATTCAGCCAATCCGTTCCCTGTATTAGCTCATACTGGTTCTTTGCTGGTTGCTTGTAGAAGTCTTCTGGAGTCATTTGGGCTCTGCCATACAGTCTCTGCCTTCTGTGGTCCAGCGACTCACAGTTGCATAGTATATGCAGAGCTGTTTCGGTATCCTTTTTGCATCGTCTTCTGCATGTAAGGTCTCCGTTATACAGCCCTATTTTGTTTAGGTGCTCCTTTGTGGGAAAGTGTCCCGTAAGTAGCCCCGTTATGGTGCGTAGTTTGTTCCTGCTCATCGAGAGCAGTTCTTTCGCTACTTTTTCTGATGGTTCTTTTATGAATTTCTTTCCATGTATTTGCCTGGTCGTATTCTTCCAGTGCTTATTGTGTTGTTCTTTTAACCACCCTTCTAACCATGACCTTGTTAAGCATCTGGGGATGCCCACAGCAGGTTCGGGACCGTTCATCAGAGTTGACGATCCTACTCTTGCCAGTTCGTCAGCTTTTTCATTGCCTGCGATTCCTTTATGACCTGTGATCCACTCCAGTGTTACACTGTTCCGAGTCACCAGTCTTCTAAGCTCTTCGCCGCATTCCCATACTAGCCGAGATGTCACCCAATAGCTCTGAAGTGCTTTAAGGGCGGCTTGACTGTCACTGTAGATCCTGATCTGCCTGTTGTTGTAGGATCTCATATTATTATCCCTTGCACATGCAAGTATTGCATAGACCTCTGCTTGAAATACAGAAGCGTATTTTCCTAGCGAGACGATTCCTTCATATTTGCTCGTCTTGCTGTATATGCCCGCTCCGGTGCCGAGCTCATTTTTTGATCCCTCTGTCTACCACATCAGTTCATTCGCTCTACTAAGTGGTGGTGGTGCGTTCTCTTCTTCAAGCTCCTTTCGATCTTTGATGACAATCTCAAAGTTCTTGCGAAAGATATATTTGGTGGTCATGTGGTCTGTTGGCATTTTAAAAATGTCATCATCCACATGCCTTATCTCTGTGTGTCCTCTCCCATGTGCCACGTCATGGTCTGATGCTTTTTCCAGTCGGGTTAGTGCTGCCCTTGCTTCGCACATTATGACACAATGTAGCGGAGGAAGGTCTAGCATTGTCTCCAGCGCAGCTGTAGGAGTAGTCCTCATTGCCACTGTAATGCCAATGCATGCAAGTCTTTGGACCTTGCTTAGTTTTAGCATAGCAGAGGATTGTCTGATCTTTGGCCACCATACCAGAGATGCATATGTGATCCTGGGAATGACAACCATTTTGTACTGCCAGTGTACCATGCTGGGTCTAAGTTCCCATTTAGTGCCGTAAGTGCGTCTGGCAACCATGAAGGTCACCTCTGCTTTCTTGATCACGTGCTGGAGGTGTCGGTTCCAAGTTAAGCCTGGGTCTAGGATAACCCCAAGATATTTTACTACTTCATCCGACAATCGTATTGGTTAACCTTGAAGCGTCAGAGGGCCAAGTCCTTCCCTTTTTCTTCTTCTGGTGAACGCAATCTGTGTTTTCGAAGGACTAATGCGTAGCCCTTCTTTTACAGTCCAGTCTGCTACTACATTTAAAGCCATCTGGAGTCTGTCTCTGGTTGTACTGTTGTATTTACCTTGGGATAGAATTACCAGGTCGTCTGCTTATCCTATGGTGTTGAATCCTTCTCTGTGTAGGGTTCTGATGAGCCCGACCAGGTTCCACAGCAACGGGGATAGTACTCCCCCCTGAGGACAACCCCTGGTTGCATGTACGGCCATTGTCTCCCCCATCAGAGTTGATTCTATGAGCCTGCTTCTGAGCATGCAGTCTATCCACCTGCAGCTCGTGGCATCGATCCCAGAATTCCTCGTCACCTTAGCTATAGATTAATAGGAGGTGTTGTCAAAAGCTCCTTCTATATCAAGAAAGGCTGCGAGCAATACCTCTTTGTTTTCCAGCACGTATTCAGCCCTTTTTATGAGTTGATGTAATGCTGTTTCGGTTGATTTTCCCTCTCAGTATGCATATTAATCTCGGTGTAATGGTCTTGTAGCCAGTATACCGTCTCTGATATGTTTGTCGAGAAGTTAAGAGTCTTCAGCAAAAATGACTTTAGACTGATTAGTCTCAGAGCTTCAGCCATGTCCTGTCCAGATTTTCCAGGTTTTGGTATAAATGTAGCTCTGATGCGTTGCCAGGTTCTTGGAATATGCCCTAGAGCTAGGCTAGCTCTGAGCAATTCACTTACCCTGTAAGTTGTAAGTTGGAGTAGGATAGGATAAATCCCGTCTGGTTCCGGTGATTTATATGGTTTGAAGCTGTTAATAGCCCATTTTGTCTTTTCCGCATCTACCACTGCCTTCGCTGTTCGCCAGTCTATCCTGGATGCCCATCGTGGTCGATCCAGTTCTGTCGCTGGAGAGTTCTGCGGTGGCATGGTAGGTATTGATCCAGGGAAGTGTACCTTAAGTAGCTCTTCCATGGTTTCTTTCCCATTTCCAGTGTATTGTCCGTTATCTTTTCTGATAGCGTGTATAGTCTGATTAGGGTCCTTAGATAGAATCTTCTGCAGTCTGGCACACTCGTGAGTCTGTTCTATCTCCTCACAGTGCCTCCTCCAGGAGTCTCTCTTGAATTTCCTTACCAGTTTGTTGTATTCAGTTAGGGCCCTCTTATAATCCGTCCATTATTCTGAATTTTCCTTAGTTCTATTAAACTTCTTTCTCAACTGTCTCCATTTTTCGGCAAGTTCATTTGTCCACCAGGGCACATTCCTGTTGGATTTCTTCCTCACCGTTGGTCAGTTGTTTTCAAACGCTGAGATAATTGCTTCCTGTGTTAGGTCTGCTGCTATCTCTAGGTCTGTTGTGTTCTTAATGTTTACCATCGTTCGGTCTAAGCTGTTAACTAGTTCTGCATTATATGCTTCCCAGTTCGTTTTTCGCGGGTTACGGTAGTATTCTATTTTCGGTTCGGTTCCCGAAATTTGAAAATATATGTGTCTGTGGTCCGAAAAACTTCCTTCCTCGGACACATGCCAATTATGATATCGTGATATCAATAACCTCCTTTCTGTTTGAGTTAGCGAAAGTTGGTTTATTTCCTTCATTTAATAATGGTTAGTTATATCGTGAAGATATCCCAATCCCGTTAAATTCAGAATCCAGTGTCTGTCGGGGCATATATGCCGAGAAGTTGATGTTGCTTCTTAGTGAACGGTTCACTTTTCTAAAAGTAATTTTCCAATTCGTAATTCGTTATAACATGAAAATACTATTATCTTGACATCTATTGGGAAACTTTCAATCTAATTTGTTTTCAGAATGAGTTTGATTATCTCGATGATGCTGTGAAACATGGTAACAAAACGTACTAATTCACATAGGAGTCCTTCTACGTCCCGCGGTTCGAGCCCTGCTAGAATTAAAAATACTGACAAAAACATTTCGATTAGATCTTCATCCAGGAAAGGAAGCAGTTCAGATGGACAGAAGGAAAGTAAAGCGGAAGTTGGATCTCGGAAAGCAAGTCCCGCAAGGAAAAATTCTTTATTAAAATCACGTGGTAGTGAGTAAGTGAAACATTTATTTGTCTCAAAATTATTTTGAGTGAAAATCTCTCCATAGATGCCAAATAGCAGAATTGTAACTTTTTTGACTGTTCGCGGTGTTTGTTTTGGTGTCATTTTCGCTTGCAGCAGTGGCCGTTGGAAAAATTCCATTTTTTTTAAATTCAATGGACCTTTCTCAAAATTTCAAAGCTCTTCTGAATCTAAGTTTTGACTTATACTTAATGCTACATTCATATACCATTAATGTGGAGTCTGACGGTTGACGAACTCCTGTGTGGTTTGACGGATCTCGGAGTATCCTGCCAAGGATATGCCGACGATATTGTCATAACTGCCCCAGGGGGAAATTCGAAAACACCCTTTGTGATATTGTACAAAAGGGTCTGAACCATACAAATAGCTGGTGTAGGCAAGTGGGACTTAGCATCAACCCCACTAAAACCATCCTGATAGCCTTCACTAAGAAAAGAAAACTCAATCTCAAAACCATAAAACTTGATGGGAACGAGATTGAATGGAGACAAGAAGTCAAGTATCTAGGTTTAACTCTAGACAGTAAACTCCTGTGGAACAAACACGAAAAGGAGTTTACATAAAAGGCAAAAATGGCTCTAATGGTGTGCAGGAATCTGGCAAGAAGAAACTGGGGTTGTAACCCAAAAATCCTAAGCTGGATGTACACTGCCATAGTGAGACCAAACATCACTTATGGAGACATTGCGGGGAGTAGTAGAACTAGCCTATTGACGACGAGAGAAAACCTCTCCAAAATTCAAAGACTAGCCTGTATGCATTACAGGAGCAATGAGAACATGCCCAACGGCAGCCATGGAAGTGATTCTCAACCCCACCCCTCTACATATGGTGGTGGAAAGTGTTGCAGAAAAAACGAGATACAGAGTAAGTAGAGGGGGAATCATTAGAAAAAACCACCTCCTCACTTCTTAAAATCAGACAACCTGGCACATGCCACAAGACGGTATGATGAAACTTTTCAAAGAAATTCGTTACGGAAATGAGCAACAAGAAGGAATGGGATCCAAATACCATTACCAGACTTGGAAAGAATACCATTCAATGGTACACAGACGGCTCAAAAGCAATAGAAGGAACTGGGATAGGAGTGTTCGGGCCAGGAACCAAACACTTTGAAAGCTTGGGAAAAACCCCAAGTATCTTTCAAGCGGAAATCCACGCCATAAGAAAGTGCGCCCAGTTCAATATTGATAAAGGATACAGAAGACAAAGGATTATCATAATGTCGGATAGTCAAGCAGCCATTAAGGCACTGAGCTCTTGTGTAATCAGTTCCAAAATGGTGTGGAAATACCTAGACAAACTCAATGATCTAGACGAGAACAACATAGTCACTTTACTATGGATTCCAGGACACACTGGAGTAGAAGGAAATGAAATAGCAGATGAACTAGCAAAGAGGGGGACTGAAATACCTTTTTCTGGGGTCCTGAACCCTTTTGCGGAATCAGCCTCAATGTAATATTGGAAGAAATAAGCCGACAAAAAGAGAAGATCTGACCATTGGAAGTATCTAGTAGGGCTTATACAATCAAAGACTCTTCTGGGTGACTACAACCTGTTGAGATCAAAAGAATGCATAAGTCAAAGTAAAACTGCGCTAAGAGTTTTAACAGGGATCCTAACGGGACATTGTCGCCTGAATGGGCACCTTAAAAAGCTCAAAATAGTGGAGGAAGAAGAATGCAGATTCTGTGGAATGGAAGAAGAAACCTCAATCCACACACTTTCCAACTGCACAGCACTCCAGAATCCTAGAGCACAGCACCTAGGAGATTACTGGATAGAAGAGGAACATTTGCCTAAGTTGAAGCCTGCAGACATCCTAAAGTTCCTCCGGGAAATAGGACTAAAGGAGCTACTAGTTTCTGAGACTCTACTCAGAAACTGAGTAGAAGTAAGGGGGCACAATAGATCTTTTACAGTGAATGTCACCCCAAAATACATACATATATAGGGTTGTCCAAAAAAAAAACGGAATTTCCTTTTTTATTGATATTTTTTTTATTTATAGGTCGATTTTATTGATGTCGGTTTTGTTTAAAAGATAATTGATCAAGACACACTACTAATCTAATATTTCGCGTTTTGTTTAAAAAAACAAAATGGCGGACACATCCAAACTTTACCAAACTTTAAAACTGACTGGAAATTTTTTGTTTCGCACTGTATATGTTTGCGAATTATTTTACGAAAGTTCAGACATTTGTGAATGTAACGAGGGGTCAAACATAGAAATCGGTCAAAAATTGTCTGATGTATAGCTCGAAAACAACAAAATACCTACTTCAATTCTTCTCTTCCCTGACAATTATAGCACTGCGTCGGTCCATTTCCTCTCTTCTATTCTCACCATCTTATCATCACTTGTTGAACGACTGCTACGATTCTTAACAAAAATGTTTTTATAAAGCCATAGTCGTCTATAGAACGGAACTTCTGGGGATCATCTTTAAAATATTATAGTAGTATCTTCCTCAGTTTCAGTAGTGGCGCGACAAACGTATGCAAATAATTGATATAAGTATACTTTGGCAAGTTTACCTGGAGCCGTGAAAGGAATGCAGTCGAAAACATTCGATATTGCCACGTTTAACTATGAAAAAGCTAAAGTGTTAAGTATGTAGTGAAAATAATATGAAAATGGACTTTTTATTATTGACAATATTAACAATATGATTAAACGTTTATTCGTTAATGTACTTTTCCTAGGATTTTGTCTATTAACATTATTTTTTCAATTTGTGAGTATTAAAAGATGAACACTTTTCCAAATTTGTTATAGCTTTGGCAGCGTTGTACGAAAACCATAATTACCACAACCTCCGAATTACATAATTGGTGATTTGTATCGAAAGGCCTGACCAGTTGACTTCTTATTGGCAAGCGCGTGCGTGTGTTCTCCCCTCTCACTTCGTTAATTGACAGATGTCGATTTATCCAGTGGCGTTGGTATTGTCAGTGACCTTTGTATTCTCAGTTTTACTTGGTAAAATAGGTACCGTACGCCACTGGTACGTTTATGACAAATATGCGCCATGTTTCCTCGCCTCTTACCGATGCCCCGTAGCTTCAGATAAACTTGCCAAACTATATTCATAATCCTTGAATTGAATAAGTGTTTACATTTTCTGTAGATGGTTCGGTAGAGTGAAAACGATAGTACACTTGACTAACTATAATAATAGTTTCCGTGATTGGACAATAGAGTTTTCCTACTATTAATAGTTATTTCTATTCCACTTGGAAAGTCTTGTATAAGATTGAGTCATTTTATTTATATATTATAATTAGAACAATTTATGTCAATTCTTAAAGCTTTTAGAATATGTAGGCTGACATTGATAAACAAAATATACTTTTTTGTCCAAATTAAACTGGTTCATCAAACTGTTCTTTATAAGTGTTGCTTTGAAACGATAATTCACACAATGAAAAAAAAAACAGGTTGAAACATCGTTGAAAAACAAAAACCAATCAACTTGACGTAAAATGTCCTAATATTCAAGTTCAAAGTCAAAGTTAAATCATTTTCCACAAATACCGTGATTATGTTTGCCCTTGAAACCTCCGCTTGGACAGAAAGTCGATTTTTATGGTGGTGACCTAACAATTATAACTCCACTTTATCATATTCATGTTGACCATCACGAAAATTCAAGCAATTCAGGAATTTGGATGTTTTTTTCATACCATTCAATCAAAGGAATGTTTATTTGACATAACAGTAGATAAGAGTTGTTATATAAGTGATGGTAAATAATGTTTCAATTATTAATGAGAACACAGTATTGGACTTTTATTTCATTTTAATTGGAATAGAAGTGACACATGTAAGCAAAAAGAGAAACCGTAGTGACCTTAAATGTTCAGTAACTTGAGTTGCAAATATCACCATAATCTGTGGTACACCATGATTCAACATTCAACCAAAGTCAAAGGCAGATTTACTAAATAAAATCAAAATCCGACAAATCCATTATGGCGTTAAATATTCGGCAATAACAAAGATGAAAGTAATCATCAACAATAACTCAAGAAACTTGGCAAGGATAACGTCTTTACTTTACTGTGGATTTCCACACACATTGAAATAAAAAGAAATAAAATAGCAGATGAACTAGCTGGAACAATCTTCTGGCGGCCGGAACCCTTTTGCATTATTAGCACCAATTCAATTTGGGAAAAAATAGTCAACGTCAGGGAAAATTGGAGATCTGATCATTGGAACGATCTAGTAGGGCCAAGACAATAAAATATACTCATACATAAGAAACTACAACCAGGGGGTCTATTCTCAAACAGTGACATTTTTTGTCGCATGCGAGATTTTACTTCTTTATATTCAGTTTATCCATTATTCAGTTTATTCATTATAAATATTTAAATACAGTAATTTTACAATTTACTTCATTTCATTTAATATCCTCCAACTCAGTCCGTGCCTAGACAAAAATTTGTCTGTTTTGCACTGCACTAAGTTTTAAGATATCTTATATATTGTATATATGTAATAAAAGGTTGGTGTTTTCAACTTTAGTTTTGCTGTAGGGTAAAGCAGAGGAAGCATAACACCCAACGGAGAATAATTAATTATTTTCGTACATAGAAACATTGATGCTATAATTTACCGATTTATTGATAATGTCATTTTTAAGATATAATATCCATAAACAATTGTGAGTGAGTAGTTATGTAGTTTTTTATATGTTTTTTGAATTTAAACAGTTTGGGTTCTGTTTTAATACTAATTGGGATTAGGTTATAAAATTTTGGACCGAAGAAAAAAAACGATCTTTGAGTTACAGTTTTTTTAAAATACGGGACATGTAGATCCATATTTGCTAAAGACCGTGTTAATTTTTTTTCTTTGTAGTTAAATTTGTTGGGATTGTTATATACGTTTAGAATGCAGCTATAGATATAAAGTGTCTTAATATTAAATATTTCAGTTTCCTCATATAGCTTTTTTCTTGAGTATAGTCTTGTTTTTTTAAATATAATTCTAAGTAAGGTGTTTTGAACTGTCTCTAAAATCTTAAGTGTTGTATTAAAAGTCCCACCCCATGCAATAATGCAATATCTTAAAACCGATTCTGCAAGCGAGTTATAAATTATTTTCAACTTATTTTCTGAGAGAATATCCCTTAAGGTGTAAAATTTGTGCATTAATACTCTTAATCGCTTACTCACGTGGGTAATATGTTCCGACCATCGCATATGCTGATCGACATAAACACCCAGGTATTTTATAGAGGAGATTTTATCTATTTTTGAACAATTACAATTTTTATCTGATGTACATTGGGGTTCATGTAATTGTATAGTTGGTTGATCGACAGTTGTAGGACTGAAAGTGATATATTTCGTTTTCTTGATATTTAGTGTGAGTTTATTGAAATTAAGCCACATGGTAATATTTTTTAAGTTATTTTCTGCATTTGTTTTAACATTCTCCCAATTTTTACCAGTAAAGATTATTGCAGTGTCATCGGCATAGCTAATTAGGTGTCCGTTGAAATTATTTATTTTTGTAATATTATTTAGATATATAATAAAAAGCAATGGTCCTAACACCGTGCCCTGTGGAACACCAATTTTTATTTTGGATTCAGAACTTAATTCAGTACCTACTTTTTCTCGCTGAAATCTATCTTTTAAGTAATCTGATATGAGTTTTAACGCAATTCCCCTGACACCATAATTATTTAACTTATCTAATAGGATTTCATGAGATACCGTGTCGAAAGCCTTGGCTAGATCGAGAAAAATTGCAATGCACTTTAAAGACTCATCCAAGGCTCTCACCGTACTCTCCACCAAATCTACCACCGCATTTTCAGTGCTTGAGTTCTTTATGAATCCATATTGTTTTTTAGTTATAATGTTATTCAAGTTAAAAAATTCAAGCAGTCTTTCTTTTAACGACATCTCAAATATTTTTGCAAAATTGCTTATTAAGGAGATGGGCCTGTAATTATTAACCTTACTTGCATCTTCCGATTTATAAATAGGTGTCACCAATGATTCTTTCCATTGCAGGGGTATTTTTCCACTCTGGAATATATACATCCTTAATTGACAAAAGTATAATCTCGCATGCGACAAAAAATGTCACTGTTTGAGAATAGACCTCCAGGGATGTGATTTTCGAGTTCACACGAATATTATACATGTACGGTTATTTCCACATGGATTTTTTGGTATACGGTGCTAAATGTGTATTTCTCAACACCATTCGAATAAACGTTCGTACACGAAGAATTTAGCAGCCGGAAACATCGCATAATCGTATGGTCTTGACACTTTTGACATTTGAGAAGCAAATAATATACCTTATCTATGCAGTTGTAATAGTTCTATGCAAAGAATATACCAACTACTGTATCAAGTGTTGTGAGCCCAAACTGGCTTCTGATATTATTTATTTAGCATTTTTCCTTTATTATTGTTTGTTGTTGAAGAATGGGAGATTCAAGTTCCAGTGCTGCTCTTAATAAAAAATGTGACGATATTTCTGAATATTCCTCAAAAGGATCAATAAATGGGTTAAAGATCCTAGGAGGTCTATCTGCTAATTCTTCCGCTTCTTGTATAGCGTTAATGAAGTTTAAATGAATTAAATCATCAAAACCTGCCATATTATAACTGATTATATCATTTATTATTCAAATTAATAACATACCAAACACAAATATCTTCAATCTAGGCTATGTGAATTTACTATTTCCGTACACGAAAACATTTATTCGAATGGAATAAACCCACTCGAAACGAGCCATACGAAAGTGTTCGTATACGATTACCGTTTGAGCATGTCGAAAATTAGTTCATTCAAATTTCATACGAAAATGGCCATTTTTCGTATACGATTTACTCCCGAATGGTTTCGAAAATCGCACCCCATAAGGGAACGAATGAATGCGTCAGGACTGCACGGAGATAATGCCTAAATGGATATCTGGGAAAACTCAAACTAGTGGAGCATATTCTATGGAAACCTCCATTCAAATACTCGCCCAATGTATAGCAATCCTCAATCTTAGGACTCAACACCTAGACACCTAGGGGAGGGAGGGAGACTAACCTCAACTGAAGCCTTGGAGTATCTTAAATTAAATAGAAGAAATAGGACACAACATATTTTTCCGTCGACCTTTACATGAAATGTCATTTTACGTATTAAATTTCCGGATGAAAAATCGCCCATTTTTGAAGACAAGTACTTTTCGTTCGCAAACACTTTTTGTCTGCTCTGGTCGCTATGATACGACACGGTGCGAGAATAGCTGTGACAATAGCTGTCATTTGCTGTTGTCAAATCAATTATTAAGACCGTGCACCTCGGCGAATCAACGTGAACCTATCGTTGGGTCGCACTGCTCTTCAGCTGACACATTCACACGAACTACAAAAGTGGTCATCGGATAGGGGTGCATTCAGATGTTTTGTTTGGTAGAAAAACGTATGGTAGGATTCTTCTTGGTTGTAGTCGTTGACATGAGATTCTGAACGACTTGGTGCAATATTTTCAGATGTAAAATATGTCGTTAATCGTACTAATTATTATATTATTTGTAATATCTTCTGTAAGTTCCTTGTGGCATTATATATTATTTTTTCTCTTATTTTTTGGGAATGAAAACCACAATAATGTTTTTTATTTTTTT
>CAJUYG010001333.1:0-15216 GCA_910591675.1 Galerucella calmariensis
AAGCATAATTAAATGACAGCACTCAGGCCACATGTGACCCATTGTACATCCTCCCGATGAGTTGTCCTTCTAGATCATCGTCCTTCCTGTCCTTCCCAGGAAGGTGGACAGGTCACTGGGAAACACCTCCTTTATATCGACAGGTGTAGGCCAAGACTCACCGAACACACACTCTCTTATTGACGATAACTCCGGACACTCGCATAAGACATGTCTGACAGTTTCATCTTCCTGTTCACACATCCTGCATAGAGGTGTGTCCACTAGCCCCATAGTATGGAGGTGTTTCCTTAGTTGACAGTGGCCAAACAGAAATCCTACTGTTAAACGTAGGTTTTTCCTGGTCATCGCCAAATATTTCTTCGACGCCAGCTTCCCAGGGTCGCCCAGGGTGATCCTTTGGTTCCATCCCATCTCTTAAATTATTTATGGCTGTAAAACCGTTCATCCTTTGATCTTTTAGTCCCAATTTGTAAATTAGGGCTTAGTTATTTACATTTATCCCTTTTTTGCCCCACTTAAATTCATTCGGTACGCTGCTGATGTTTTTAATACACTTTATATACTTTTTAGGACTTTTTAGAAGCTTACAATTTAACTGTAGATCCATTTGAACTGGAAAATGTAGCCGATAACTTGATAACTGGTACTAAACAAAACTACTTGAAAGTTTTGGAAACTCTTCGAAAATGCAAAGGACTCGAGTGTCAAGAAATCAACAAGACCTTTTCTCCTGAAGTCTATGTTGCGTATTAAACGTTTTATAAATGTTATATAAACACAATTGTCAAATATGACGCGAAATCTACTGTTTATTTCAATCCAAAAACCCCCTCCGTTAAATTTTTGTGCATAGACATCAAAAAGTTATTGTAAAACATTCAAATTTTATGTTAAACACCCAGTATCTCTCTTAATATCAACAGTTTATAAAGGCTAATTGGTTTAAATAGCAATATTTTGAAGTGAAGATTGTACTGTACTTTATTTACAATTACTTGAGAGCCACCCTGTATAAAAGCAGGAAATATTTGTTAATTTAATAAATAAAACACGATATAAACGTAATAATTATTATTTTATTGTTTATTACAAATAAGTTCGATATTGATATTCAGTTTTTATTTACAATTTATGTACAATGGAAATAAAATTAAAAACATTCTGTATAATTCAATTCAATTAAATGGGATGTTTGATTTATTTATCAGATTTTTGTTTATTTCATTAGTAAGTTGAGATTAAACTATGTTTTTCAGTTTATAAGCATTCAATTTTCCTTTTTTTTTCAGTGTAGGTATACCTTTGAACTGTTCCAAAAAATTTGATGAAAAAATGTCTTCTAATCTCGAGGAACAACGAATATGAAAATCTTAAAACAGCTTTGAATCTTAATTCAAAAAAACTGAAAAAAAAACAAAATAAAAGTACTTAACAGATTTGCATAATAAAAGTAGAGAGAAAAATTAAAATTCATATGACCATCTGTCAATAGTGATTTAATATAAATCTTCATGATGTAAACTTTTTTTATGAAACTGTGGACTATACTTTCAATTTTTTGTTTCAAAAATCATGAACAGATATTTTACAAAATAAATGACATAACTAACATAACTAAAACAAAAGTTGTTTGAAATTATCAAAATTTCATACATTTTCAACGATCTGTCAAAATTAAATCACTAGAAATTTATTTTAAGTCGAATAACATAATTAAAATTAAAATTGTATCAAATCAGCAAAATTATTCAAATCTTATATTTTTTTGTCGATCTGGCAACGTCTAGTTACTTAAATTCAGTCACCTAATACGTTTGTGTAATTTACGTAAAATATATATCAAATTTCAACTTTAAACTATATTAAAAATTCCTGTTTTATAAAATAAATAAATAATATTAGTATATTAATAGTAAAAATATTATTTAGAAAAGTCAATAAAATATATTCCCTATATCTGAATAATATTTTGCATTCACCTCTCACAACAAGAGAAATGAATTTCATATAAATGTTCCTCTATACGTTTGACTAAGTAATTTGTCATAATAAACATCACATGAATCCTAGCGCCAATGAAATTGCAATAAACACCGAGCCGCCCGAGTTTTTTTTACATCCACTGAAAAAACTGGACTGCTACAATTTACGATACCTTAACAAGCAGCAAAGGGAATTTTAAGGTATATTTGGTGATAGTGTTTCGAGAAGTGAATACGCATGTTTTTGATGATTCAGGTAATATATTTTATTGGATTTAACAATGCTTAAGCCTTTCTATACTTTTGTACCATGAATTTTGAATTGTTAAATGATTTTGAAATGCTGGGAAACTGTAAAAGATAATCGAAATCTGAAAAATGATATTGAAGAGGTGAAAATTGACGATAAAATTAGCAAATTGTAGATACAAAATCTAAGTACATCATTACAAATAGTTATTTTTATAATTTTTATTAGATTTCAAAATTAATGATGGTAGTAAGGATTTGGTTATAAGAAATTGCTGTTAATAAAATCATGGAATTGTTGTAAAATGTTTTCTTTGTTACTTCATAGAGGCTGGTCAATAATTTTTAAAACATTCATACATTTTCATCATTATATTTTGAATTTTAAGAACATTTGTGGAATATTTGACATTTTTGCTAGCTTAAAAATAGTTTAAAATTTTTTTTGAAAGCAAAATAATAAACTTTGAAGAAAATTGATGTGATCTTCCTGATTACACGGATTCCAAGTAGATTATTGCTTATATATTTAGGAGTTATAACAAGTATTAACATGTTTTGGAGCTTCTGGCTGGTTTTTCTAGCATGGAAATTTATTGTGGTTGATGTAGATCAGTTGAAAAAATTATTTTTTGTATTATTAAGAGATTTTCTATCGTAAAAAACATTATTACAGACGTTTAGAAGGAATCAGATGTTGCCAAGTCGACAAAAAAATATAAGATTCTGATAATTAGAGTTATTTTGAATTGGTCTCTGGTATTTGTTTCAGTTATGTCAAAAACTTCGTAAATTCAACTTTTCAAACAAAAAAAATAAAAATCTTGTTATGGGTGTTGAAAATATTATCGAGAGTTTCGTAAAGCAATTTTACATCATCAATAGGTATTTATTAATTTAATATTGATAGATGTCAAATTGAATTAGAATTTTGGTTTCGACTTTTATTATCAAATTAAGACTGTTACTTTTTTTTACAGATTTTAACGCTCGTTTTGGTTAATAAAAGCGATTTGCCTAAAGGTAGGTGACTGTATTGGCGAATAATAAAAATAGAAGTCTTTTTGAGAATAATAGTTAGCATTGAATATTAATTTTTTTTTTCAAATTATCTAAAGGCTGAGAAATTATACAAATTTGATTTGCGAAATTTACTCTACAAACTTCAGGAATTAGCTTAGATTCAAAAGACTTTTTAGTCGTATACGAGGTTTGTAAAAAAATATTGGTTTCACTCGAGAGTAAAGTATTTTTTAATTTGACAATATCAAAAAATGTTACAAAAAAAGTTGATCAGAAGTAAAAACTACGATTAAATATGTAATTACATTAATTTAATTTGAAACTTCAGATTGTTTTATTTTTTACTAATTTTTTCTATTTTGAATGAACATTTATCTCTTGTTATTACGGAGCACATAATAATATTTTAGGTTTTCCATGTTTTTTAATAACTTTGCATTTGAAACGCGGAATAAGTGCATATTCATTTATGTTGCAAATAATAAAAAACATTCAAAATTTTCATATTAATGTTAGAAACAAAAAAATTTAATTTTCACTTATACTAATGCTTCGACATATCCAACTTTTTTTGGTAACATTTTTTGATATTGTCAAATTTAAAGGTACTTTAAAGGCTCTTAGTCTGCTCCTTACTGAGGTACAGGATGTTGAAGCGAAAAAAATAAAATAGATTTTTGTTAATAGATCAGCTACTTTTCTACACAATGACTTGAAAATTGGGTATAAACTAGTTTTTGTAAGGGTTAACAAGAATGTGTGAGAGGATTTGAGTTAACTCGTAGATGTCGCCACATGCGCCATATGAATAAGATGAAATCAGCTACAAATTTTTTATCGCTCATTATTTTACAACTTACTTATTTAATTTGGATAGCCCCATCATTTCTGTAGGAAAAAACTATACTTCTTTGATCTTCAAAATATTAAAGATTTTCGAGATATTTGAATTTTACTAATTCACGGTGGTCGACGTAGCATTAATCTGTTAAGACACAAGCATGCGTACAATAAATTTGTTTTATTACGTAATTTTTGTATGGCTTCATTTTAATATCATTACCAATTATCAATTACGGTTAGGTAAATGTCAACATTCCATGGCATGCTTGTGTCTTAACAGATTAATGCTACGTCGACCACCGTGAAATGTATTGTAGTGAATTAGTAAAATTCAAATATCTCGAAAATCGTTAATATTTTGAAGATCAAAGTAGTATAGCTTTTTTCTACAGAAATGATGGGGCTATCCAAATTAAATAAGTAAGTTGTGAATTTTTTAGCGATAAAAAATTTGTAGCTGAGTTCATCTAATTCATATGGCCCACGTGGCGACATCTACGATTTAACTCAAATCCTCTCACACATTCTTGTTTACCTTTACAAAAACTAGTTCATACCCAATTTTCAAGTCATTATGTAGAAAATTAGCTGATCTATTAACAAAAATCTATTTTATTTTTTTCGCTTTAACATCCTGTACCTCAGTAAGGAGCAGACTAAGACCCATTATTGTTAGGGAAAATATCATTATTTTGGCCTTCTGAACGTAGATTTACAATTTGGCACATTACTTATGAATCACCCTGTATATAATTTTTTTTCATTATAAAAATGTATTTTCTATTTTTGTTATTCAAAAAGTATGCCTTGAATGTTTTTGCTGTTTTCCATTTTTCGTTTAGGCTGTTTTAATTTTATGAATATATTGAATATTGGAAACACCGCAGCAAGAGGACAGACACATTTAAATGGGTTTTGTTTGTGTTTATTTCTTACAGGTAGATTTTTTTCAGCGTAGCATTCTGTGATATTGAAATAAATACGAAAAACTTTTTTTGTCACTTTTATAAAATGAAAAAGAATTTTCTCAAATTAAAAAATAGTCTAAAAATCTTTATCTTAATTTAAAATATTTATTCAGTTTAAAATATTAATAAATACCAAAAATAAAGTTTATAAACTCTTATAACATTAAAAACAATTTAATTTTTCTAAGAATCAGATTCAGAAATATCTTAAATTTTTTCACTTAATTCAAAACATTTATTTTATCAGAAAATTATTATTTTTGACACTCCTACAGGTCCCTAGGTAAACCAGGATGTTCCAGACAACTGAGAAGTGACAACTCTGCACCAACAAGATTTTCGGGTGTTTCCAATTCTTAACAATTTTACAAACTTTTATATTACATTTAAATAAATAATGGTGTTTACTGTAACATCATAAATTTCCTGATTAATTTTTTTGTGGTTAGACAAATTTTCAAATATATGTATGCCTGTATTATAAAAATAGAAAAAGTGGAGCACATACCTTTCCCTGTGTAAAATAAATACTTATTTTTAATCTCTTTTGACTAGTCCAATTTCACTATTTTTAAGATAATGCAATTACCTATACAAACCGAATTGTTGAAATTATTTAATTTAGTAAATTACAGCATGAGATGTGTATTTAAACATACAATACTCTAAACACAGGTACTGTCTCGAGGTTGCTCTAACGTAGTGGACTTAGAGTCAGTATTATAGGGAAACGTATGTGAAGTATGCCTTTGACTAAGAGATATATGTGGTGGCAAATCGTCGGTCGGTAAATGGAAATGGTCGATTTCGGTTTTTAGTGCTTCAAAAAATGCTGGTTAATGGAAGCATGGTACATGGTGCTGTTCAAATGGTTCTGGGATTAATCTAACGCCAAGAACTTCAAAATGTAAGTGTCACTTCTACTTTTTGAATAATTTCTTGTACTTTTCGGAAATCATTCTAAAATATCTGGTACTTATACTATTGAAACATTTGTTGCATGTAAAACTGGTTTTCTTATTTTACATTATCCACTTTTTAACCGAATATTTTTATTATTGAATGAAAAAAGAATGCTTATTTTGAACTTCCTAATAATCTATACAAAACAATTTGGTCCTGTAAACATTTTTCTTGGTAATATGGAAGTTTTAAAATTATACGAGTACACTGTAAAATGTTATATCATATAAAACTGGAAAAAATATTTTCTAGAATAGATTTCATTATAATACAATTCTATATGTGAACATGTACCCAAATTTCATTATATTTCTTAAATTATAAACAGTTTACAATGAAATATCAACAATTTTGAGCAGTTTCTTCGCTTATACAGGGTGTAGCATTAGTGATTAGTGTGGGAGAGTCCATTTACTCACTTGTTTTGAAATATTTTTTGAATATTCTTAAATATACAGGGCCACTCTTATTGACAGGATAAAACTACTTTTTTTTATGAAGGGTTCAATGAAACTTAAAGTCAAACCACAATATATTTAATGTCCGTTGGGACTCAAAACTTGCAACTAGAATCGGTAACAATTACCATTATCAGGCTATAACAAATAGAAAATGGTACCTCATTGTAAAGATACAAAGAGACAATAAAAAAGATTTAACAAAGTTGCGATCAAATAATATTTTACAATCCAGTTAAAATTATAAGAGAAAATTAATCTAAAATATTGAATCAATACTATAATGACAAAAGTTAAATGTTCAACTTTTTTAAAAAGTACTACTTTATGGATTGATGACAGTGATGATCTTACCCTTCCAGTTGTGAAATTTCTTACAGGTAACTTTTGTAATTTGTTATATTTAGAAACATTTAAATTTCTCATAACTTTTGTCATTATAGTATTGATTCATTATTTTAGATTAATTTTCTCTTATAATTTGAATTTTTGATTTTGAATTTTGAACGTAAATAGATTTCTTGATAACTTATCTATACAGGGTACAGGGTGTTGTTACTAGGAAATGAATAAAAAAGTACGTATATTTTTTAAATACCCTCGTATAATATTCGAATTCCTTATTTCACAGAATCAAGAAAATATATATATATATATATATATATATATATATATATATGCTCTACAGGCCTTGTAGACCCAGGGCAGTTATTTTTCTCCATTCCTCTCTATTCTTAGCTTTCTGTTTCCAATTTCTTATTTTCAGTTTACCTATATCAGACATCACACTTTCAAACCATCTTTTTCTAGGCCGTCCTCTTCTTCTTTTGCCAATAAGAGTCCTGTAAAGAGCCATTTTTGTCATTCTTTCTTTGTTCAATCTTTCTACGTGTCCCAACCACCTTAACCTGTATGTTTTTATTCTCGATGTTATCCTTGCTTCCCCATATAACATGTCTATTTCTTCATTTGTTCTCCTCCTCCATCCTTCAGGTGTTTTTATTCCACCGAAGATTGCTCTCAGAATTTTTCGCTCCCAGCGCTCCAGCTTTTCTTCCTGTTTTTTTGTTAAAATCCATGTTTCACTTTCGTATGTTACAGTGGGTTTTATAATGGTATTATATATTGAATCAAGAAAATATAAGCGGATAAAAAAATGTGGAAATATACAGGGTGTTCCATGTAAAAAAAAAGATAATTTAGGTATATCCTGACAATATGTGTAGCCCTGTATATTTGAATATATTTTCAAAATATGGTCCTATATATTATGGCTTAACTTTTATCTAAATAGATTGACAAAAGAGTAATTGGACTATCTCGTACTAATGTCGCACCCTGTATGTTGTAAGTGAAATGTAGCTGATAATTGAATTTAAGTTAATTAAATATTTTTACATTAATACACTGAAAAAACAGTTAAAATTAGTGCTGGTACTAAGTGAAAAATTTGAAAATAGATAATTTCAAATAAATAAATATTTAGTGAAAAATTTATCATAATTTATTTATTTTTAAACGCATTTATCTATTTTTAAAGACTGACAAGTTAAAGTGTATAAACTTTTTCGAAATTATACAAAATATAGAAAAAAAAAGTCAAATTTTCTTACCAGATATGAGGAAAAAGCGCAATGACTTTTGATGAAATAACCGAAAGAGAGTACCTATGTGCAGTGCAGTAGGCAATTTATTTTTAGGGGGTTCAGATGAAGAGGCGGTTTTGAATGGGACACCCAGTATATTTTTTTTATCTTCCAATCATCAACTACCTCATCTGACATATTTTATATTACAAATTGACAAAAAAAAACGTATTTAAATTATCTAAATATGGAAAATATACACAGTGTCCACTTAAGTTCGCCCATATGGGAAACTTTTTTATTATCAATTTTAGGAAAAAAACTTATTCTTCATAAAATGCTCTGCATGCTCTAAAATCTGAAATACAATCATCAGATAATAATTTTTTTTAGTAATATACAAGGTTTTTCAAAAAATATGAACTTTACTCAAGAGTAAAGTACCTTTAAATTTGACAATATCGAAAAATAGTATTAAAAAAATTGATAGGAACTGAAAACTAAGTTTAAATATGCAATTACATCGATTTACATTGAAAAAATTGGGTTTTTGCTGGTTTAATATTGTTTCTATTTTCTTAATAACGCGTAAAATTCTAACGCGTTTTGACTGTCAAACATTTGTAGCTGTCAAACATATATCAGTTTGTCAGACCATCCTATATTACACGTAACAACAGTAAAATTTGTATTGTTATTGTATCTAGAAATAAATTTCAAAAAATATACTACATTTTTTCATATAAATAGATAAAATCGTGTATTTCAACGTAGTTTTCAATTCTGATAAACTTTTATTCACAACATTTTTCGATATTGTCGAATTTAAAGGTAGAGGAAAGTCACCAAATATGGAATACCATTTTGTTTTTGGGATATAACAAAAACTTCATATAAATTAAATCAGTTTAATGTTTTTACTAATCAGTCATACATTTATACTATGTAGTAATTAACAGCCTTTAATCAAATATATTAGTTATCAAATTGAAATCTAACGCAAAAAACAAAATCACAAATGAGTAGGTAACCACATATGGAATAGGTATCCATATATGGAATATAAGCATAAATCAACATAACTATAACAAAAATAAACAATAATATCTTTGAGATCAATTAAATAAATATAATATATTGTGATAAATGGGAGAAGTTACATAATTACTTGCAAAAGTCACAGATCCAAGTATCAAACTCTGGACCAGCACAGTCATAATGTGCCCAGAGCCCACACATCAAGCATTTAATTTAATATTCCATAATTAGACACCGACGACTGTCCGTATTTGGATTTTTATACTAGTTCAAACTCTTCTAAATATTTTTTAAAGTCACAATATTTTAATGACAAAAGATCACAAAATGGTGGAATAAACATAATACCGATATACTAAATAGCATAACACTTACGTAAACAAACATAACAGCTGGTAATACTCGTTTATTACTAACCTTCAAAATTTTCTGCACGACAACAAAACAAAACACGCCTGCCACACGTGAAGCATTCGCGCAACTGACTCGATGGTGTGGGTGCGATAGTTAGTAGACCGAATGAAACAGAAGATGGTCGAGTGTTGCGTTTCATACTTATTGTCTTAGAGAAATGATGGCATTTCCTATTAGGATACTATTCCATATTTGGTGACTTTCCTCTACTTTCTTCTTGAGTAAAGTTCATATTTTTTGAGAAACTTCGTATGATACTAAGAAAAATTGATATCTGATCATTGTATTTTAGATTTTAGAACATGTAGAACTTTTTATGAAGAATAAGTTTTTGTCCTAAAATTGATAATAAAAAAGTGGACACAGGGTATAAACATAAAAAAACTAAAAGTAAATATTGACCAACTGACCAGCAAGGCCTCCTCACACGACACAACCTATTCCTCTCGACGTAGCATAAAAGTAAAAAAAAAAAAAAATATACCGGGTGTCCTATCAAAAATACTCAAGTTTATGTCATAACTATTAATCTAAACCACCTGAAAATAAATTATACACTGCATTGAACTCTTCTTTGGTTATTCTCTCTCTTTAGTAAAATGAAAAATATATTAAAATGGATTTTGGAAAATCTCCTTAAATCTCGAAAATTGAACCACTTACTGAAGATAATGATGTATCATGACTTTTTTTTTAAATTCTCTAATTTTTGACATCTTAAAAACCGATCCAATTTGGGACCATCTGTATTGGTACGGATTACCAAAAAATTGACTTTTAAAAGAAAGAAGCAGGTTTTGTTTTTCCTCTTTAGTATACAATTCATTGTAAAAGAGTAGGTCTTAAGGGAAGTCAGTTGAGTGGCAGATTAACAAACTCAAAATCCAAGTTTAGTGCTTGTTCGCTCGCCGATCCTACGTGTTCCACTCTTATTTTTCATCCTAGCGCTTTCTCTGTCTTTCTCTTCTATCTGAGCGTCATCTCAGGGTCAGTTCGAAGCCTCTCGGTCCTACACATTGAGGCAGCCATATTTGTTGGTATATCTATACGGGGAGGAGTAAGAAATCTTATATACTTCATGGGATGTGAGTATGCTTATTTACTAATCTCGAACTTTAATGATTAGGTGTCGAATACATAAAAAACTTGAAAATAAACATTTTTTTATAAAAATACCTGTTGGCCCCCCCGACTGACACGCTTGTGATGGATCTGAAAAAAAAATATTTACAGCGAACGACTATGGTTTGTAACTGTTTATTGATTATACCAAGTTTGAATATTTCAATTAACGTTAATTTTGAATAATTTGAAAAATACTCATATGAGGACGTCTTCTTCAAAGGGCTGTAGCTCCCTTACTGTAGTTTCCGTTTGACCGGAGAGTTTCTGGACAACCTGTATAACTATTGATTTAATTGCTTTAAAAAACTATTTAATTGACAAAAAAGGAAAATTTGATGGTGAAAAAACAACTCTTGAAAGTAAACTGCCCAAATACACTAATAAAAAATTATTTATGTAGTTAGAGTGATACGAATAATAATCGTGCACATTTTTAATTATCATCAAATCCAATTAGTGACAGCATCATTTCAAAATCAACCAAAACTGCTTTCACTTAAACCAAGACTATAATTTATCCTTTTTCATAGTAAAATCCAAAACTTTACAAATGTCACAATCTGCCTCCGCATTGCAAGAACACCCTTCTTCACATTTCTGTAAATCTTCACAAATCTTGAAGTTCTTAAACTGTTTAATATCCTTTTTAGCGTTATTAAAGTCATTAATAGCAGCACTAAGTTCACTCAGTTCACTAAGATCGCTAGTTTTCCCCGCTAAATCACTCAATTTTGTGATGTATTCCCCTCCAGAATCGCTGGATCTCGATCCACCTCCTCCGATTTCTAATTGCTATCCCTTGTGTCACATGAAAACGTCCTGGAATTCGGGATTCTTCTTCAGACGAGCTGCCATTTCATCTTCAAATGTTACCACTTTTTCTTTTTGTTTCGGAAACATCTTCCGGGGTATTCGAACGGTTAGAGGAAGGAAGGTATTGTTTATGGGGGTGTCACCAGACGCCAAGGAAAGATCGAATTCACTCACGCTTCTTGGTACGAAATACTCCACAAGAGGTTCTGCTCCTAGAAAAAACAAAATAGTGTTAATTCACAACTCGTCCAAACCTAGTAACTCCACTCACCCATGCCAGTAGACCTCCTTCCAGGAGTATTCCTCTGGAAGTTAGTTTTTCTGGGTAAACTGTTATGTTGTGAAGATGTCGGCGGTTTTCTAACTGGAATAGTTTTAACAGGAGCTGCACCTTCTGTTGTAGGTCTTTGTCAAGAAGCTTCTTCTTCTTTAAGTCTCAAATCATTTTTCGTGCAGGATGCTCCAATGTATCTTAGCAGAGTCAATACTTCGTCTTGAACCAAGCTGAAACACATGGCTACAAGAGCCATACCGGTTAAAATGTAGGCGGAGCAAGCACATAGGGATACCTCTTCTGCTCCTTGGCCAGGGAGAAGGTCTCCGAAACCTATTGTTCCCAGGCTTGTGAAACAGAAGTAGCTACCTGAAAAAAAAATTGTGTTACTTAGATAATTTTTTTTAAGAATCCTAGGAAAATCAGTTTTTATTTGGGCTTGTTGAATGAGGAGAGATAGTACAGGGAATGAAACATTTCACCTGGCAATTTTTTCGTCCAGCATGGATTGACTTGAAATTTTAAGAGAAGGTAGGTGATAGCCCAAGGATCAAAATCTAGATCGAACCGAAGGGCGCTAAAGCCTTGGGGGAGGTTGCCTCCCCATCTCGGGGATGAAAATTTTTTATTACATTTTAACCACAGTAATCGGTTGCAAAAGTGATTCTAAGCAAAAAATGTTTTATACATTTTTTTTGTAAAATCAATATTCTCTAAGTTATTTGCGATGGAAAGTAAGGCTTTTCAGAGGAAAAAATCGACGTTTTTGATATGTTTTTCGCGGATAACTCGAAAATTATGCATTTTATCAAAAAAACTGTGGAAAGCAAAATTGTAGCTTTTGAAAAAACAAGCAAAACCCTTTTTTATAATTTTTCTAAAACCAATAGGAACCGAGATATGGCCCATCAATGATTAGATTTTTCCCAAATGCAAAATGTGATAGATTCAAAGCCAAATACCGGAAAAATGATGCATTTTTCGTAGAAAACTCATAGAATATTTTCCAAAAAGCATAATTAAACCTTTCTTTAAAAAAAAAAGAAGGTCTTTAGCATCAAAATTGAGTGAATTATCACAAAAATAATGTCAGTACTGAATTTTTTATACAAAAAAATCGGTGAAAACAAACCCCTAACTACCCCCTAATTAAAATTGATCTTTACCCTTGTGCAATTCTCTTTGTACATGGATGATATGTCCAAGAAGTTTGACCAATTTAAAATTCATAGTTTTCGAAAAATTATGGCTTAAAGTAGAAAGTTATTTTTCATAATTTTTTATTTTTTACCCTTTCTTTCAAAATAACTCCGAAAATATTAGAGGTACAAACAAACTTGAAAAACGAAATTGTAGCTTTTTTTATGACAAAAATTTTTCTGTGAATAGATTTTTTGTACAGTTAATATTTGACGAGATATAGCCGTTTAAAACGTCTATTTACGCACGAGCACCACCATTTTTTAGCCCTTTAAACTCACCCCATTTGGAAACGAAAGGGTCTAAAGAGATTTAACTTACAGATCCTTGTAGTTCTTTAAAAACCGTACAAAATCGTTTTTGATTAAACTTTTTATCATAAAAAATGAAGGAAATACGTTAAAAAAACCAATCGATTTTTTTTTCGAAAAATTCCAATAAAGCGCATTTTTATGTTAATAAATTTTTTTTTGTACCTAAGTCTAATTTTTTCCAATTTATATCTATTACAATAGTTTATGAAAATTGCAATGTTGTGAAGGGTGGTTTTTAAAGGTTGAAAAGTTACTTAATGCACATGACACATTTTTTTTACAACAGAATTATTGAGCAAATCCCTATTAGCATTAATTATTTTTCTTTTGGCAAAAATTTTTTCACATATAACACTAATAACACTTGATTTTTAAGTGTTGAAAAAGTATAAAATTGTATTTTGAAATGTAACAAATTCATCATTTTACTAATTCAAACCAATTTTCACCTATCTTAAGATTTATAATGCTATTTTTTAATTTTTGACATTTAGGTTCAGTTTTCACCCCTAAGAAACAATCAGGGTTCGTCGGCATGATATGATATATAAAGCAGAGGGTGAGTTGAGCCTAATCCCAAATTTTTATGCAAATCAATCAGAGGCGAAATCATTTTTTAAGGATTCGTGATTTTTTTTACATTAAGCTGTAACAGGGGCTGCTGTTTAAGGGTTGAAATATGATGAAATTGTATTCCAAAGCTCAAAACAATCATTATTCAACTTATCCAAACCAAATCTTACCTATTTTCAGGTTTAAAATCTTATTTTATGATTTTTGACAAATAAGGGTAGTTTTCACCACTAAAAACCGTTTAGCGCCCTTCGGTTTGATATAAATTTCGAACCTTCGGCTATCACCTACCTTCTGTTAAAATTTCAAGTCAATCCATGCTGGACGAAAAAATTGCGAGGTTTTACCTTTTTTTGAGCTTCATTCTACTAAGAAGTACTAAGAAGAAGATAAGGTATCTCTTTTTCTACTACTATTCAATGTATCTGTGTATACACCTGAATCTGTTGCTCTTGTCTTTCGTTGGAATCACTTAACTGCTCTCTCTTCTTCGCCAGACATTTTAATTATTATTTAATTCAATTGAAAGACAATTAACTGACTGTGCCACCCTTTCTTATGTCTTAGACCGTTGGAAAGAATTTTCAACGGACTTTCCAACGACATATCACAAGTAGGAGGCTGCTATTTAGATTTCTGTACATTACATTGATGTTGGTTAGTATGTAATATAATTGCTTACCTTCTAGAAGTGACCAATTTTCCAATCTATGAAATAAAACAGCTCCAGTACAAATATACGCTAACACAATTACCATACATAACGTAACCGGAACACGAACAGTATTGGAGCATGGACACTGCAATCTTTTCGGAGACACCTTGCACATTTTACCATATAGTTTTCTAAAGCTTCTTGCCAATACATCACCAGTAGCTGAAAGGTAGAGCAGCATCAACGGGATACCTATTAAGGCATATATGATGGTAACCAGTTTACCCCACGTTGTACGGGGAGACACTGAACCATAACCTGTAACAAAAAATTTCATATTACTTAGCTGTCATTGTTTTTGGTTCATACTATCAACTATTAACGACTTTATTGATTTCTATAATAACGTTCTTCGGCGATAGAATACGAGACAACTAGTGGCGAGTCGAGACAACTAATTACGAGACTAGGAAATTGGTTACGATACGAGATAGCTGATTACCAGACAAGAAATCAGGTTACGAGACTAGACAACTGGTTACGATACAAAGCAACTGATTACGAGATGAGAAAACAATAAACCTGGTTACGAAACGAGACATTTTGTTTCTAGACGAGATAATTGGTTACTAGACGAGACAATTAGTTATCAGATGAGACAATTGGTTATTAGATGAGACATTTTATTACTAGACGAGACAATTAGTTATTAGACGAGACAATTGGTTGCTAGAC
>CAJUYG010001333.1:18127-30080 GCA_910591675.1 Galerucella calmariensis
GATTCTTCTGGTGATCTCTGTATACTTCTGGTACACCCTATATACTTATGGTACACCCTGTATACTTCTGGTACCTCATGTATACTTTTGGTACACCATGTATACTTTTGGTATACCCTATATACTTCTGGTACACCTTGTATATTTCTTGTACACCCTGGATTCTTGAACTTGAAGTAACCAATTTACCAGATTTTTCTCAAATAATTAGTTTTAATGATGTTTCCAAACTTTTTTTTTTGTTGAACAGATCCCTATTTCTTTCTGTTGGAAACAAAACAACAGATTTACATTAACCGGTGTATCGAGCTGTTCAATTAATAATTTTCATTGATCGTTTTTCTTTAATATCTAAAATATTCATTAAAACAAAAACGTGAACACAAAAGTAACTTTTAAGAGCAGAAACAAAAACTTTTTAATAACTTGAAATCGATGAATATAATTTGGATTTGTGAACGAAAAAACATTGGCGCAAATTGGGGTACAAGTAAATTTATTTCATTATAAATTCGGAATATTTATCGATAACAGGAGTCGTACGTGGGAAAAGTCTTGTGGAATAAGCAGTAATAAGAGCTGTCAACAAAAGAAGAAACACAAATAAATGAACCACTTTCGAAACAGCCCGTTGTAAGTTTTAAACAGGACAACCTGTATGACATATTTCTTGATCCTTTATGAACATTTTATCATATGCCTATAATAGAAGGAAATTTTAACAATAAAAATTAACCTCTTATGCAAATTTTTTTGTACACCCATGGAAATTAGAAAAATTTTGTTAATAAATATATCCCTTATAAAAATCTTATATTACGCTTGTGTACTCTCAAGTTCGCATCATATGGGAAACTTTTTTTTATTGTTAACATTACGAAAAAAAGTTATTCTTCATAAAAACTTCTGCATGTTCTAAAATTAAAAATACAATCAACAGATATACATTTTTTCAGTATTATCAAAGATTACAGAATAAAAATATAAGATGTTTCACTTGTTCGAATTTATCGCGTAAAGCACCGATGCCGCTGGTGACTGTCTGGTGACTTGGATGGTACAGTACGTCGCTACGTCCTTACTTGCATTTAATTTGGCATTTTATACGGGACGTCGCCCGTCGAGCGCTGTTATTTTAGAACGATGTTTATTGGTTGTTCCTGTTTTATATTTATGTTGTATAGATTTTTTAAATTTATTAATTAATTGTTGAAATGATCAAAAAGTCATATTAATATTTTTCTCTTTAATAGCAAAGCTTAAACACTAAATATTTTGTAATATTTGCTAATACAAAATTATGAATTTATTTTTATGATAAGGATTGAAAAATTCAATCGTTTTTCCATTGGATCAAAAATTGCAGCAAATCAGCCTCATCAAAAAATTTTTTCGTGAGTACTTCATGATATCTTTTTTTTTTAAATAAATTCATCTGTTTGATTGTAGTTTGTACAACTAGTGTGCAAAGCGTCACTTTTCCCACAAGCGCAAATCTAGCGAGTGGGAAAAGTGATTTGCGTACAAGTTGTACACAATATTTACACATTTATTAATGAAAGAAATACAGTCATTTATATAGTTATTTTATTTAATATTTGTACAGAAAGATAAATAGAAAAATCAGTTGAATGTATAATTAATTGTAAAATTTGAACAATTTTGTATTGAAACCTCAGGTAACAAATTTTCAGTTGCAGTTCGAGCCTTTTCGATAATATCTGGAGGAGTATTTTCAATGTCCAAATTGGACAACTCCTAAAATTGTTTTTATAATTAATTAATTAAAATAAATAGTTTACTCACTTTCGGTTTAGATTTAAAAATTGTACACAAATTTACTATTTGGTTTAATTGTCAAAAAAAGTTGACAGGTCATAGGTAGCTTTGTTTGACATTTCGGTGCGGAAAAGTGCCATAGCATGTACTTTTCGCATTACTTTTCAAACGGCTATCAAAAGAATTAAGAAAAGGCCTGCTTTGAGTATAAAAATTTGTGTAGAAAAGCGTGTTTTGCATAGTGGTTGTAGGAAAATAAATGTATCGTTCACACATGATATATGAATAATTACAAACTTTTTGATCCCTCATAAAAATTTTATTGTACGCCCATGATAGATGATATTTTCACAAAAAAATTAACCCTTTTTAAAATTTTTATCGAATGCTCATGATGATTGTAATATTTTTTTTAATTTGTGAACTTGGCTATGAAAACTACTTCATAGATCTGTTCTCTAAAATATACAGGGTGTTTCTAAATTCATGCGATAAAAATTCAGGAGGTAATTGCTCGTATGAAATCTAGATGGATCTTTCCTGTAACCAAATTCCCTCATCCCTTTCCATGAGTTTATTTTTTTTAAATTTCAGTAAAGCTAAAAATTCTGTAATTTTCGTGCATTCGCGAACGACAAGCCACAGGTATTTTTTCAATATTATACGGAGGTGGGATTAGCAACCTTTACTTTATTTCATATCAAAACTTTTTTCGAGATAAAGTTTTATGGAATAAAATTTAACTTAGAATCCTAGTTTTATTTGAAAATGTTTTCTGTTCTTAAATTTTTTTCCCAAAACCAATAGCTGCAGAGAAAAAAAATAAGCACTATAATTTATAATGTTTCCAATAAATTGAGTGGAAAACAATAAAGTTTCTAGCTTCACTGAAGTTTTAGAAAAAAATAAAACCTCAATTTTAGTCACCACCTTTTAAGGGTGATATCTCGGAATGAGGAATTTTTCTTATAGGAAGGTCCCATCTTAATTTCATTCAAGCACCTTTTGAACTTTGTCGCATAAATTTAGAAACACCCAGTATATAGAATACATTCCTAGCACAAGCATTAAATTTTTCATTTTTACTTTCCTGAAATTCATTTTCATAACACTTTTATTACTTCACCTACCAACAACAGTCAAAACAATTTTGAGTTTATGATCATTTTTGCATCTTAGTGAATCTATTCCAGTAAATCCTTTCTCGCAATAAAATTCTGGAATGTCGAATGCGAAAATAGACAAGAGTAAGTTCTCGGCGTCGCGTCGGGACATAATTTAGCCGGATATAAAGGATTTATGAGAAAGAGGATTTAAATTTTTGATTCAATTCATATATCATAAGACAAACGTCGTAAAAAGCCGATATTCGTGAAAATACAAAGAAAGGGATTTTATTTACATTTTTTAATATCACTTTTTTCATTTTAACAAATAATTTTTATAGATTTTTTTATCAGATTCATGTTTTATGAGCAAGTGGGTTTGGATGGAATACACCCAGTATAAATCAATTCAAGTCCTGAACTGTTATCTGCCATTAAATGACAAGTGGAATTTGGAAAAAAAAGTATTAAAATCAAACGGATCCATTTGTCTTAGGTGTGGGGAAAACGCTGGGACATGCTGATTTATATTATTAATTGCGCATTTTTTTCCAAAAAAAATTGACAGTTTTCAAAACCAACTTTCTTATTTTAAATGCAACCCCCTGTATATTACTTAAAACTTGTGCAACATAATTTTGTATACCCAGGAGATTGTCTTTAACATATTTGCTGCTTCAAATTACCTATAAAGATCTGTATCTGTATCTGTAGAGTAGGAAGGGTGAGTGTAGGCTCACAACACATGTGACGCATTGTCATCGTCCAACCTGTCCTTCTCAGGAAGGTGGACAGGTCACTAGGAGACATCTCCTTTATATCGGCAGGTGTAGGCCAAGACTCACCGAACACACACTCTCTTATTGACGATAATTCCGGACACTCGCATAAGACATGCCTGACAGTTTCATCTTCCTGTTCACACATCCTGCATTGAGATGTGTCCACTAGCCTCATAGTATGGAGGTGTTTCCTTGGTTGACAGTGGCCAGTCAGAAATCCTACTGTTAGAGGTAGGTTTTTCCTGGTCATTGCCAAATATTTCTTCGGCGCAGGCTTCCCAAGGTCGCCCAGGGTAATGCTGGTAAGACTGCATCCTTTAATTCCATCCCATCTCTTAAGGGATTGCATGGGTGTAACATTTGGCTATTCCCGCAATTGTCAAAGTCGTTAGGCAGTAGGTGTCACTGGGTCCTAAAGCTTTTAGTCCAGCGGCTTTCTTGGCTAAAGAATCGGCAATGCGATTTACTTTACTCCTGTAGTGCCCTTTAACCCACCTCAGGATAATATTGTTATCTGCCGAGGCGTCAGCTAAATATTGGTGGCACTCTAGCATTAGCAGATTGTTATGTTTTTTGGTTGGTTCTTCTGTGGCAATTGGGATACCAGCCAGTTCTGTTTGAACCACGCTGGTATTGTTTCCCATTCTCAACTTAATCTTTAGGCTTAGTGCTCTCGAGTAAACTCCACATCCTGAGCCTTTTTTCATTTTTTAACCATCTGTATATATGCGTATTGCATTTGCAGCATCTGGCTCTGTGTTCTGTTTTATTTGTATTTTGTAGGGTTTGTTAAACAGAAGCCTGGGTTCAATTGCATCATTGGCTGATCAGAGGTAGCGCAGTAAGCGCTTCCTGCCATAGGCTTAACCTCAATTAGCCCACTCCTACTTCGGAGTTTACACCAGCGGTGCGCAATCGTACCACGGCCATTAACGCAACCTCCTTGACGTACAGGTACAGAAGGGTCAGACCAGTAATTAGTTCCTTTGCTGCGGTTGGTGTTGTTCTCATGGCTTCTGTGATGTTTAAACAAGCCATTCGCTGTATTTGATATAATATTTGGATGGCCGTTGCTTGTAGAACCTTCGGTCCCCATGCAATTGCTCCATACGTTTACATGGGTCTTATTATTGCAGTGTAGATCCAGCTGATCACACGGGGTGACAGTCCCCATGTGCGTCCCACTGTCCTCCGACACTGCTCATAAGCTACATATGCTCTTTTTGCTCTGCTGTGAAGATGAGAGTTTAATGTACTCTTTATTTCGGCTCACAGTGTATATACTATAGTGTTGCAGAGATTTATAAACCTCGCACGTTATTCAGAAAAATCTAGGCATAATTTATGTAAAATATACCTATAGATATCGCAGGATAATAACTATCCTAACGCTTTATAAGTTTTGAAAAATATTTTTCAAAAACATTGACCGTTCAACTAAGAAGCAACAATTACTTCCCGGGCTATAGGCACCGACGGATATTAAATTTCAGATTTATTATAAAAATTAATTTAAAAAAAAATAGAAAATAAACTTTGCCTTTTGTTTTGTTCGTAAACTGCTTATTATCCAAAGCTAATTTCCGATAGAAAATCTACTTCTTACAATATTTATTTCCTGAAAAAATAGCTTCAAATGAATAATGAAAATGGCACAATAAAAAAAAAAAACATTTCCAAACGAGTTTTACTTTCTGTCTCGCACAAAACGCCGGGCTGTTGTTTCATTTTTTTTTGTCATTCCTAAAGGCTTTTTCTTTTCGGTGAAAATTTCAATTTAGTTTCACGTTAATTCGGGTATTAAATCCGCGCTGGTCCACTCGGCGTGTAACGGCCATAAATAATGAAATTTTTGATCTTCTTTTGATAATAAATTGCAGCACCAAAAATGGATGTTGAAATTTCGTTCACTAATATTTTTTTCGGTGTAAAATTAATTACTGTAGAATCTTTGACTCCGTGTACTGATTTCAAATTTTAAAGTAAAAATATGTGTATTTTATGCTATTGTTCAATATACTGGGTGTCTTGTCATAATTTTGATATTTTTTTCCATATTCAGCGTTATTCTCAAGGCTTCCTGTATTTCCATTCGTTGCCTTTGGAATCGTGGGCAAAAAAATACCGCGTGCTCGGCATTGTCCTCTGCTTGTCCTCCTCTTGCCATGTCTGAATGCTAATATGTACAGGGTTATTCATTATAAATATCCCAGCCCTTTCCATAGTTATTATTACATGAACAAAAAAATTTTCGGTATAAAAGTTGTGTGGTTATAAACTAATTTTATTATAATATCAACAAAAGTACAGTGGCGAACGTAGTTTAGGGGACACAAAAAAATTATTCGGTTTCGTTTTATTGAATTTTTGAAAAAATATTTTTCTCCTGATTTCAAAAATATATCATATCACATGTTTAGTGGGGGTTTTCATTATTCATTTGCTGTTGAAATTTTTGTTTTAATAAACAACAAATTTGATTCAATTTAAAACGTATTAAAATAAAATTAATATTTTACTCGTTGACAGCGTCCTTTCGTATAATCGTAATAATTTGTTTAAAAACGTGTTGGGAAAATTATTAATTTTACAAATTATACATTGCTGCGGTCCATGATTGTTGAAATTTGTCAGATTTCATCGGAATTTATTTTTTTCCCGCTGATTGAATAAAAAATATTTATCACCGAATTGCAAAGCTTGCAGAATGCTAACAATACCATCAATATAACTCAATTAAGCGTATTATTATTATTATTTATTTGTAATTTATACAGGATGTACATTTTTTGCAGCAAAAATAATGTAATTCCAATATTTATTAATTAGATAGATAGTTTATTGTGTTTAAGACCAATTTTTAAATGGACAACATGAGATACAGAAGAAAATGCTCTTTTTTCAGCGTATTAATTTTTTATTTGACTGCTAGTTGACAGCTGTCACGTGTCAGGTTTGAATATTTGACATTCATTGTTCATTTGTCAGCTAATTGACACTTTTACATCAACTAATGCGAGTTAAATGGGGAATGAGTAATGAATGTAATTTAGCGAATTTTTTTATTTGATGTTAATTTTTGTAATAAATCTGAAAACACTTATTATTTCCGACATTGTACAGGGTTATTCATTATAAATTACCCACCCCTTATCATCGTTATTATTACTTTTAGAAAAAAAAAACCTCACACAAAAGTTGTTTGGTTACAGCTGAATTTTCTTATATCAAAATTTCAGTAGCGTGCAAATTTGAGGGGATACAAAAAATAATAGCTCTTTTTTATATGGGACACCCTGTATATTTTCACATTTTTGGAATGGACATTTTTTCTGATTTCAAAAATATATAATATGTTACCCCTACCTTGTATCATTTTTCAGTTATGAAATGTTGAAAATCTGGGTTTTTAGTAATTACTGTAAATATGAAAAAGATAATTTATCAAAGTAAGCTATGAAAATGACAACTAATATGTTCGATAATTAACATTTTTTAGATAAAAGTGTATAAAATGGTTTACAGAAAGGTGGAAGATTTTATTAATAATAATAATATAAAAGTGATTAAAGCAAGGATTCAAATTGAAATTAACAAACTACTTAAATGGAAATAATGAAGTCATCTGCACTGTTATTATAAATAACACAAGAAGGTGTTATTAATTATGCATTAACAATTTAATAGTGGACATCTCGAATATCTTTTATAAATTATTTATTTATAAATTTTCTTAAATAAATCTGTTCTCTGTTTTGTAGAGAACTTACTGAGAACCATTTTAATTACTTTCTATGAAAAATCTCAATTATCAAACATATTAGTTGTCATTTCTATGGCTCACTTTAATAAATTATCATTTTCATATTTACAGTAATTACTAAAACTAAGATTTACAACATTCCATAATTTAAAAACGGTACTAGGTAGGGGTAACATATTACATATTTTCGAAATCAGAAAAAAAAGTCCATTCCAAAAATGTGAAAAAATACAGGGAGTCCCATTTAAAGAGGAACTATTATTTTCTGTACCCCCTTAAATTTGCACGCTACTGGACTTTTGATAAAATCTTGAGAAAATTCAGCTGTAACCCAACAACTTTTATATAAGACTTTTTTTCTAAAAGTAATAATAACGATGATAGGGGATACATCCAGAATTTTCTGAAGAATCTTAAAAATGAATAATATCCAAGGGATTGTATTTCGAATAAGGAAATTGGTATTTGCCACTGTCACATGACACACCCTATATAATTTTGCCCCCTAACAAAAAATAAATCAAAGCTTCCAAGCGTTTTTCCAATTTGGTTGCTCCATACTGTATAATATGCAAAATATAATAATATATTCTTCAACGAGTTCAGAATGATGGCTATTATTCACGCGGATGGAGTTTTGGAATCATCCAAGTGAATAATAGCCATTCTACACAAGTAAAAGACTATACTTTCTCCACGACTAAAAAAAACCAGCGAGGATCGAACCCCGATCGTCCGTGCCAGAGTCAACCATTAGGCTATAGAGCATATCTGTTTATAAAAATGTAAAGAGCAAATATATACGTAACTCATATACACATAGATTCAAAAGTTTTGCATCACCCCAAATCTCCGAAAAAAAAATGTGTTCATTATAAATGGATCCGAGATTGATCAAATAATTAGTTTCAATAAAAAAAAAACGTGTATATTTGTCAAAAATTTTCATTATCTAATAATAAACTTGTTTTAAACATAAAAAGTATTCTTAGAAATTAAATAAATTAAATACAAATTGATTCTTTTTAAAGAAAAGGTTGAGTGAGAGCCTGCATGAGAACTTTTAATAAAGAGTATTTCCACCTCTAGAATTTATGCAAGCTTGAAGTCGCCTGCCCATGCTGTTTACCAAATTATTGATATTCTGTTGAGGAATATTTCGCCATTCTTCTTGGGCCGCATGAACAAGCTCTTGTACACTCCTGGGTGGATTTCTGTGTGCTGCCACTGCCCTGGCAAGCATGTCCCAAGCATGTTCTATGGGATTCATGTCAGGAGATAGGGCAGGCCAGCTCAAACGATTGATCCCTTCAGTTTCAAGATACTCATTTACAGCTCTGGTCCGATGAGGTCGGGAGTTATCGTCCATAAAAACGGAGGAATTGCCAACAGCTGCGCGCCCTAGTCTCACGTGAGGATGTAGAATCTCTCTGAGATACCTATCACCAGTCATCGTTCCCTCCACATGAATTAATTCTGTGCGATCATTTAACATGATACCAGCCCAAAACATAGCACTTCCTCCTCTGAAGGGCGGTACGGGGCGAGCATGGGCAAGCTGAGCAACTCTCGTTGGATCCCGCCACACACGTATTCGATGGCTATGTTGTACCAAACAAATCCTTGTCTCGTCGGGAAAAAACACCGGATTCCAAAATTCTTCAGGCAAGGCCGCGTGTTCTTGAGCCCACTGTAGTCGGCGAACTCTGTGCTCAGGTTGTAGTCTGGGCACTCTTATTGGTCGGCGACACCTCGAACCTGTCTTCGTAATGTCGAGATCGATACTTGAACTCCCAACGCATGTCTCATATCTCTTTGGAGTGCTGGTATTGCCATGGTCGGGTTTCTTCGGATAGTTAAGTGGATATAGCGGTTCTGCCGCTGATTAGTAACACGCCTTCTACCGCTTCTAGGTCTATCACGAAGAGAATTGGTCTGGAGATACCGGTTCCATACACGAGACACATCACTTTGCCAAACGCCAACTATGTTTGCCACGAACCTTTGAGAATGACCTTCTTCAACTAAAGCCACTATTCTTGCACGGTCAATCTCACTTATGACTTGACGATTCATGTTTTCACTTAAAATCGTAAAAATCAAATGCCTTGAATGTTAAAATGATCGCACTAAAAATGTTATCTTACAAAAAAAACTGTAAGCATGTGTATATATATTGCAAAAAATATGGAACATATTAAAATGGTAAACATTGATAAACAAGCCAACAAAAAATTGTCAGCGCAAAAAAATTCCTTCGCATCCGAAGAAGGTGACGCAAAACTTTTGAATCTATGTGTATATTACTTGTTAAAAATAACCCAAATACTATTAGGTTTTCCCCTTCCTAGAAACTGATTTATTATAAATAATTCATTATAATTATGAAATTTCCCGTGAATGGATAATGTTATATACTGATAATTGTATCGGAAAACTGAATTAATTTTCAAATCAAAATTTATTGTCTCGTGTACCATTCAATTTTATTTCAATGAAGTTTTTAAGAACAGATCGATAATAACATTATATACTCTCATCCAAAAATTATTACCATGTTCGTAACAACATAATAGAAATAATGCAATTTCGAAATAATGGAATGGATCGCATATACAGGGTGTCCCAAGATTTTTTTACAAGCTGTAACTCAGGAATTAATGTATAGGTTTATTTGAAAATTGGGTAATCTTCTTGGGACCTACAGTAATTTTATCTGAGGTAGCAGGGATGTCATCGCAATGAGAAAAATTTAATGGAAGGGTAGATCAAACTTAGCTCAAATGAAAGAGCTTTTTATCCCAAATTCGACAGTGTATCACAGTGAGGGAGAGGGTAGGTACTCGAGTGGAAAATTAAACCAAATTTTTAATTTATTGTTTATTATGAGATTACCCAATTTTCGAATAAACCTATCCATTAATTCCTGATCTATAGCCTGTAAAAAAAATCTTGGGACACCCTGTATGCATATATTTATACATTAATATAGAAATCGGTGACATCCCAAATTAAATTGAATGTTCCATACTTAAAACTCACTTTTTATAGAAAATTAAATATTAACAAGAAAGAAACGTTGATAAAAAAGACACAGCACACTTCCCAAGCCGGTCTAATTTGAGTCCTTTCACCAGCTCCCCAATAAATATCAAGTTACAAATTGGCGCCCAACGTGGGGCCTCTTAGCGTCTTATAGTCTGACAACTCTTTGATATCTAGTGCGGCACAAGCAAGGAGTCTCAACAAAAGAAGAAGTATTTCTTACATTATCGTCTCTACAAATTGCATCGCAAATAAGGGTTGGAACTATCGTTCTTAACTTAACTTTTGTTAACCGCAGCTGGTCCAAAATTCAGTCAATTCAACATCGGATTGCGTAGTCGAATGAAAGGTTATCACCCAATTGTCTGTTTCTTTAGTGAACGACACGTCTCGGTAAAATAAAGACAAGTTTAACACATTGCAAATTGAGTGTCCAGCCTGCAGAGTTGCGTCCTATTCTCCCATGATTTTACCGTAAAAAATACCCAATCTATCAATCTCAATCAATAGCTGTGGCAGCGAAATCAAAAAATACATTTTTTTCTAGTGTGGAATATGTTTTTGTTTTATTTTCTTCAATAGAGTCATCCATTGTTGGAAGTACTGCTTTATCATACTGTCCAATACATTTTTAGCATTACTTATAGATATCACAGAATAATAATTATTCTATCGCTTTGAAAGTTCGGAAAAATATTTTTCAAAAACACACCAAGCAACCCCCATGTCATCAAAAATAAGAGAAGCAAAGAACCCCTCCAAAGTGCTTACATGAGTCTTTAACCCCGGACACTGTTATTTTATTAAATTTTCTTCAAAATTTCTCCATTCTTGACGTTCTCCAGATTTGATAATTTTCCTGTACATTGCCGCTGTATAGATGGAAAATATTTATTTTTCAATTTCAAAACGACGCTACCAGCAGGGACATAAATTAACACATTCATTTGTTGGCAAAATGCCCCGTTCACCTACTATAACTCTTAATTCCTTCGACAATTAACCCGCCTGTTTTTAATTAAACACAACGAGAAAATTCAGAGACTCAATTCCATTTCTGAACTTGAATTCCCCATTTGACAACAACGCAGTACGATTTGTTTGCTCGTAGAATGAAGCTGCATTTACATTGATGGTAAATAAAGATCAAAATAACATGAACATTGCATACAAAGGAAAAATGTATGTATAAAAATATCTATGTACAATTTAAAAACGTTGAGTTTTTCTGATGTGCCTGAAATTAATTAATCGGAATCAGTGGTGGCTCGTGGTTGATTTGATAGGGGGTGTCATAGGTTATACGACTCCCCCTATCGCCACTGACCAACCCCCCGCAGGTTTTCGAAGAACCACGCCCAATTTAGCCCAGAAGTCGTTCAAATAGTTGCAAAAGCTCTATGTGAATTTTGATCGCGAGACATCAATATATGGCATCACAGTAATAGATTGAATGTTTTAGTTTTTTTTTGAAAATT